>PVLA01010369.1:0-63957 GCA_004027455.1 Hydrochoerus hydrochaeris | reverse complement strand
TTTATATCCAGCTACACTACTGAACTTGTTTCTTACCTCTAGCAGTCTTTTAAAGGAGTTTTTTTGATCTTCTATATAGAGTATCATATCATCTGCAAATAGTGATAATTTAACTTCTTCCTTTCCTATCTTTATTCCTTTTATTTCTCTCTCTTGTCTGATCGCCCTGGCTAGTGTTTCCAGAACTATGTTGAAAAGGAGTGGTGAGAGTGGACATTCTTGTCTTGTTCCTGATTTTAAAGTGAAAGCTTTCAGTTTTTGTCCATTTAGTATACTGTTGGCTGTTGGTTTGTCATAGATGGCCTTTATAATGTTGAGGTAGACACCTTGTATTCCAAGTTTCTGAAGGGTTTTTATCATGAACATGTGTTGGACTTTGTTGAAAGCTTTTTCTGCATCTATTGAGATGACCATGTGGTTCTTGTTTTTCACTCTGTTGATGTGGTGTATTACATTTATTGATTTGCATATGTTAAACCATCCCTGCATTCCTGGAATGAACCCCACTGGTCATGATGTATAATCTTCTTGATGATTTGCTGCATTCTATTTGCCAATATTTTGTTGAGAATCTTTGCATCAATGTTCATTAGTGAGATTGGCCTATAGTTCTCTTTTTTGGTTGCATCTTTCTCTGGTTTTGATATCAGAGTAATACTTGCCTCCAGGAATGATTTAGGCAGGATTGCTTTCTTCTCAGTTTCGTTGAAGAGTTTAAGAAGTACTGGCATCACATCTTCTCTAAATTTCTTGTAGAATTCAGCTGTGAATCCATCAGGACCTGGACTTTTCTTTGTTGGTTATTTTTTAATTACATTTTCAATTTCAATAGCTGATATTGGGTTGTTCAAAATTGCTGTATCTTCTTGGTTGAGCTTTGGTAGTTCATATGTTTCTGGAAAGCTGCCATTTCCTTTGTGTTTTCCACTCTATGTGAGTAGAGATTTTCAAAGTAGGTATTCATGATCTTTTGAATTTCCATGGGATCTGTAATAATTTTCCCCTTTTCAGTTCTTATTGTGTGAATTTGAGTTTTTTCTTTCTTTCTCTTGATAAGGTTAGCTAGGGGTTTGTCAATTTTGTTTATTCTCTCAAAAAAACAAGCTTTTTGATCCATTAATTCTTTGAATTGTTTTTTTAGTTTCAACTGCATTGATTTCTGCTCTAATCTTTACAATTTCCACTCTTCTATAAGCTGTGGGTTTAGCTTGTTCTTTTTCTAGATGCTTCAGATGGAGCATTAGATTGTTTGTGCTCATTCTGTTTTCTTGATATGACAGTATTGCTATATATTTTCCCTCTCAAGACTGCTTTCATTGCATGCCACAGATTACAGTATGTTGTTTCTATATTTTCATTGAATTGTAGGTACTATTTTATTTCTTCTTTAATTTCATCTGCAGCCCAGTGGTTGTTCAAAAGGCTGTTATTTCCATATATTTATGTAGGTTTTACAATTTCTTTCACCATGAATTTCCAATTTCAGTGCACTATGGTCAGATACTATGCATGGTATAGTATGGTATGATTTCAAAACCTTTGCATTTACTTAAGAATGTTTTATGGGATAATATATGGTCTATTTTGGAGAATGTCCCTTGTGCAGCTGAGAAGAATGTGTATTCTGATGTGCTTGGGTGGAACACTCTATGAACATCTACTAAGTCCAATTGTTCATAAGTATGATTCAGTTCTGTTATTTCCTTGCTGACTTTTTGTCTAGTTAATCTATGTCTTTGTGACACTGGGCTGTTAAGATCTCCTGTTATAATTGTGTTCTTGTGTATTTGGTTTTTCATGTCCATTAGTATCTGTCTTATATAGTTGGGTGCTCCTGTATTTGGTGCATATATATTTATAATTGTTAGTTCTTTCTCTTGAATTTTACCACTAATAAGTATGTAGTGACCTTCTCTATCTCTTTTAATCATTTTAGGTTTGAAGTTCATGTTGTCTGCAAATAGAATAGCTATCCCTGCTTTTTTCTGGGTTCCTGTTGCATGGAATACTGTTTCCCATGCTTTGACTTTTAATCTATGAGTTTCCTTTTGGGTCAGATGTGTTTCTTGTATACAGCATATTGTGGGGTCCTGTTTTTTGATCCATTCTTTCAATCTATTTCTTTTTATAAGTGAATTGAGGCCATTTATATTTATGGATAGCACTGATATGTACTGGCTCAACATTGCCATGTTATGTTCTAGTTGTTTTGTTTTGCTTTTCCTCTTAATTGCTTATCCTACCTGGTGGTTTCTTTCTGTTGTTGTTTTGGGGATTGTGCTCATTTTTATCTCTGTCTAGTATGTCCTTCAGTACTCTTTCTAGGGTTGGTTTTGTGGACATGAATTTCTTCAGTTGTTCTTTGTCATGGAAGTATTTTGTTTCTCCATTAAATTTGAATGAAAGTTTTTCTGGGTACATCAGTCTGGGTTGAAGGTTGTTTTCTTTCAGAGCTTGAAATACCTTACTCCAAGATCTTCTTGACTTGAGGGTTTGTGCTAAAAAGTCTGCCGTGATTCTAATGGGCTTTTCCTGATAAGGTGAGTTGTGTCTTTTCTGACAGCTTTTAGTATTCAGCTTTTATGCTGTATGTCTGAGATCTTAATTATTATGTGTCTGGGTGTGGATTTATGTTGATTGTGACTGTTTGGTGTTCTATATGCCTCACTTATCTGCATATCAGATTCTTTCCCCATGTTTGGGAAATTTTCAGCTATTATTTCTGTAAATACTTTATGTATGTCATTTCCCTGCATTCCTGTATCTTCACTAATGCCCATTATTCTTATATTGTTGCTCTTGGCATCATCATGAAGCTTCTGGATTGTCATTTCATGCTGCTTTGTCATTTTTAAAAGTTCTATCCTTTCCTGATCACTAACTGTGATCCTGTCCTCAAGGTCCTAAATCCTATCCTCAGCTTCCTTTAGGAAGTTTTGCATGCTTTCAATGGAATTTTTTGTTCCTTGGATGTCTCTTTGAGTTTGTTTCATGAATTCTGCTTGTTTTCTATATTGTTCATTCAAAGTTTCAATCAGTTTCCCATGCTCATGTACTTTTTTCTCTAGTTCTTCTTTAGCTTCAACAACTCCTTTCCTAAAGTTGTTATTTCTATCTTTACATGGGAGAGTACTTCTAATTTGATTTCCTCCATAGCCTGATGCAGTTGTTTTTTTATTTCACTGGCTATCTTTTCAGAGATTCCCAATGTGTTACTTTTGGGGTCCTCTATTTCAATGTCTCCTATAATTGCTTCTGGTGAACTATATGTTTGAGACTGCATTTTGCTTTTTCGTTGTCATTTTCACTCTGCCTGGTGTTTTTAATGTGTAGGAGGGGATCACACATACTTTTCAGACACACCAAGTCTTACAGTTAGTTGGAGGGGGTTTTTCTACTGGCCCTATTTATCCCCTGTACACCTCTATTTTAGGGGTATACTCACCTCATTGATACAGTCTATCCTGTGTAGTCCAAAGTTCACCACGTGGGAGCAAAGTTCCAAATTTTCTCACACTAACTGGATACTGCTGAGATCTTCTGATGTTCCAGGTGGGAGGGTGAGCCCATCTGTAGCAGTCCAGGGCAGTTTTCAGTTTTGGGCGGGCTTCCTCAATGTTCCCGGTGGCAGGGCAGGCCCACAGGGGCCTACCCCTGAGGCAGGCTTGCGCTGAGTTTCAGGTGGCAGGGCAGGCCTTCGGTGGAGCTTCCTTGCAGCCTACCCCTGACGCAGGCTTCTGTTAAGTTCCTGGAGGCAGGGTGGTCCCAAGGTGGAGATTCTGGGCAGCTTTTCCCTGATGCAGGCTTCTGCTAACTAGCATAGCTTTTGAAAGAGGAAAAATACTGGAGCAATGAGGTTTACAGCACTTGGCATCATAAGGTGAGGGCCTAGAATTTCCCACATAGGGGGTACTAATGGGACCATGGGAATGAATCTGTTGCCACAGGGAGTTGAGAAGAAATGAGGAGTGTTGTTCTTGTTGAAGCCACGAGTGCATTTAGACTTCTCAGATTTTGAGCTTACACATTCCCATTTTAAGCCATGGTGGTGGTTGTGACTGCTGCCAATTCTTCTTCTCCCCTGATATTTGTCCCCCATGTTCTTCATACTTGATCATTTATAACCTGAATTATTGACCACTGTGCTTCATAGATCTACCTCTGTGACAAGTTCACAGAGCAGAGGCTGTCTTCTCTAAAGCCTCTTCCTAAGGAAACTGGAAGGGATATTAGCAGTATGAAACATAGCTCCTATCCCTGAGGTCCTCCTAGACTTACAACTTCTCTGCCCCCTCAAAAATTCTCTTAACTTTTAGCATTACCTCTGCTTAGGGTTGGTGCTTACCTGATCTTATGATCAAAAATGTTGTAAGACAGGCATCACTAGATACCTGCTAATGACATGCTTTTCATGATTGGACTTCTGAGTGTGTCCCAGTCACCATAAGGCAGTTCCAGGAGATGCTCAAATGTGTCACTGTGGTTCCTCTTACCAGTGCACAAACACAGATTTATCTCCTCTGAACAGTTACCTCTGCAATAAGGATGAATGACAAAAGTGAACCAGTGGCTCAGTGATAAGAATTTAGAAACGTGGCCACTTCTCTTACATGTTGATTGACTAAGTGGCCTCTCATGTAGGAATGTGCTGCTATATACCTTAGACATCTCTTCAGTGTACATGAGGCAGTCTGAATAAGGACATTCTCAAATTAGTGCTGTGTTTTCTGAAGGTTATATCAACATGATAGGAGGCCACCTGCTTTGAAAGATGTGTTATGTGATACAGTTACCATAATTAGTTGCTCATTCTGCATCTCTGTTATGTGAATCTACTGGTTGAGGGTTTCCACTGGACAGTGGTAAAACAGGCAACTAGACCTTATAACAGTAGGCCTGGACTATATAGTCCTGTGGACAGGAGTGGAAATATAGAATTAATTTCAGTTCTTGGTGTAGTTGGTAATCCAGTGAGTTTAATCCTGTACAGGTAATCATCAAGACTTGTGATTACTCTTGGTTTTGGGTGCTACTTTTGTCACTTTATAGAATACAGTGATGGCAGGGAAGGTAGACAAGAACTATTTTGTGTGCATGCTGTTGGAAGTGGTAATAGCTTGGAATGAGGCATCAAAATTGGAAATGTAGAATTAAACTCAAAGGATGTCTAGGAAATGTAATCAACAGGATTTGGTGGCTCCTGAGTTTCTTTCAAGGAGAGCTGAGTGAATATACAAAAAAGGACATAATGGAGGGTGTCTGGTCTCTGTCATAAAACAGTCATTCTTAAAAGTATAAGTACACAATGATGGAGACCAGAATAGGGCAAATCATTAGGTATGCTGTGTTCAAATTTGTTATCAAGGTAACTAAACTCATTGATATTTTATTCTTTTCCCTGGGAAGACTTTAACTTCTTAATAATGGGTCCTTTTATTTATTGGAACAGTGAAAAAAGTTTAGGACTTTATTTCATATTGTAGTGGCACAGTGACTGATGTAATTACAAAACTATCACAGAAAACTCTAAAAGTGTAAAATTTACACATAATGGCAGTTTAACAGTGTAACAACTCAAATAAGATAGAGGTTCTATAGACATTGTTGGTTTGGATTGTGTTTTATAAAGCTTTGAATTTGTATAAAGAAATTAAAAATGGAATATGATGCTATTAGTATCTTAGACTATATAAGTGTGCTTAGATTGAAGTTCTGGTTCCTAGTGAAATGACATTCTGCATATTGACTAGTCCAGCCTTGACCATCCTTTCCAGTATTCTGAGGCTGAGTTGAGCTGTTCACTTCTGCCTTGGTTAATTGTGGGGAAAGATTTTCTCAATCTTTGTTGTAGCCTCTTACCATCAACATTGCATTTCATGTTTCCTTCCCTTTACTCTAAGGATCCCTTTGAAAGTGTTTCTTCAATAGTAGTCTTCTTGTCTACCAGTGTTAAATGGGCTTCTCTTTGTCCAACATTACAGGACATTTTTATTGTGTTAGAAAGCATAAAATGCTTGTAACTTAAGCTGAATTTATAGAAATGTACATTATATAGTAAAATCATAAAATGTGTTTATGGAAGCCTAAAAAAATTTTTTGCAATATTGATATATTTTGGAACTGCAAAACTATTTTGCACTTATTTCCTGCAACATTCTAGTGAAATAGGCTGAACAAATGATAGTGAAATGAAAGGATAACTCCCCTCTAGGTGTCAGAACATGCTATATTACTTAATTTCCTCTGAATATGTAATTTCAAAATGACCAAAGCCCTCAATACCTAATTCTTGATCTTATCTCTCAAATAATTTTGAATTAGATGGTATTCTAAGTAATGCTCACAAATAATGTGGGTAGGAGTTTCTTGGTAATTTTCTATATGTGCCTGGATTGTTGGAAGATCTGTAATAGGCTTAATATAGAAATGGAGCCTAAGTTTTCCCTCTAATTTGTAAGTAAATATGACACTTGTTGAATTTATAAATGACAGACTCATGAAACTTCAACTTTTAGTTTAAAATGTTGATCTATATGAACTAAATCATATTCAGTGGGGACATAACACCAGATTTGGATCCACCAGTATTCTTCATCTTTGAAGGATGGTGAAGGAACATTTCTGTGAGTAGATTCCTTGCAGATTGCTATGATCCATTCACATTGGCCCCTATTCCTGTCAGTAATGACTGCTAAAGATAAATCCTTTTGAACTCAGAACGTAGTTTTTATAGTCTGTAGAATTTTACTTTATCATATTAGGTTTCATCTAACTAGAAATTGGAGTAAATTTAGTATCTGTTGAAATACTGACCCAAAATAGTTGAGATCATCCTTTGTAGATTAAAATCTTCAGGAGGATCAGAAAATCTTTTAATTCACATGAAAAGTTTTCTGTTTTCCAATTTTTTTTTGAGACAAGGTCTATTATAGTCCCGGTTAGCCTTGAAGTCACTGTATAGCCCAGACTGGCCTCAAACTCACAGGAGTCCTCCTACCTCAGCTTTCGGATTACTGGGGTAACAGGTATGTGCCATAACACTGGCAATACTTTGCATTTTGAGCAACATCATAGTTGTTGCATAACTCATCAACATCTACTTGGCCTTTGGTTTTTGTTGTAGAAAGACACCATCTCAGGCTTCCATTTTGTCAAGGTTTCCCTATCAATATTTGAATCATGTGCAATGCTGACTTCAATGGTATCCATTTTTCTTTGCCATGTATCTTTCTGAAATCCAAAAATTGTATTATGCAGTTCTGTTTTGATACTGCAACATTTCATTTGGAATTTCTGCTTTTCTGTGTACAGTTACAGTATTGGGCAAATTGTGCTCTTAGCAAATGCAACACCAATTGAAAACTGGTAAACTAATTGTGCAATGTCACATTCTGATAGACTGGGAGATGGGAGCAACAAGTCTGGTCACAAAATCTTGGTTTGTGGGAAGAAATCAAGATGGCCAATCAGTGAGCAACAAAATACAAAGCCTCCCAGGAGAGACAACTCATATGCCAGAATAAGACAACTTGGAGAGACCCAGACAGAGGGAGATGAATCCTCTTGACACAGGAAGAAATTAAAACATAAAAAAGCTCGTCAAATATGTCAGGACTACAACTTAAACAGCTAAAAAATTATGAGACACAACATTTTTGTTTGCGGCAACCCACCAAGTTTGCAACAGCCTGAATCCATGCCAGCCAGCAGAGCCACTCAAACTCATTCCTGCCACCACTCACAGGAAGCAGAGTAGTGCTGAAGTTGGGGGTTGGTGAGCCCAATGAAGAGTGGAGCCAGCAAAGGGAGCTTCATTAATCCAGTCAGTGCTGGGAATGAGACCCCCACACACACACGAGAATAATGGGTGACATGTTGGAATAGGGCAAGAGGAGCCTGAACTGGGAGCAACAGTGACTTCAGTTGGTTCCTCCCTCCTCAGAGCTGATTCACGGGATTTGCTTGGACTAAGCTGCGCCCCTGGCTGGGACCCAATGAGCCATCCCAAATTGATTCCCTGCACCTAGAAACCACTAGCCGGCCTGGTGGAGAGGGGCAGGCAAAGGCAGCTGCTGCTTACACCTTAGTGACAAGAGCAGGCAGGAGAAGGCGGGGGTCCCTCACCAGGGGTCCCTCACCAGTGTGCTTCAGAGGAAACGTGGCCAACAGGGAAGGGGGCTGGGGCCTGCACTGTAACCTGTGTGGAGGAAACCTGGACCATGACAGGAGAGAGACGCAGGAGGAGGCCCCCAGCCCAGAACCCTGAGATCCCTGATCCAGGAGAGGGAAAAACAAGGGAGACTTAGGTTGGCAAACATGCAACAGCAGACATCGTTTCAATGGACATTAAGAAATATCTTCAGAACTTTGTAGATGAGCTCAAAACTGAAATATTAAATCAGGTAAAGCAAGATATGAGTAGAGTAACAAAAGAAATGCTCTCAGGAAGCATCTCTCAGGAAGATACAGACAGAAGAAGGGAGGAACACAAAAAAAGGAGAGAAACATTCAATAAAGAATATAAAGAAAATATAGACTACATGAAGCAGATTCAAAGAGACTACCAGGAAATTAAAAACTCCATTGAAAGCTGGCAAAACTGCTTAAAAGAAACTAAGGATAGACTATCAAAACTGGAAGACAAGTTTGCAATGTGTGATCATGAAAGGAAAGATCTCTTAAAAATAACAAGGAAACAGGCAGTAACAATACAAAGGCTAGAAGATGACAAGAGAATCTATAATTTAAGAATAAGAAATATTAATGAAGAAGCAGTAATACATACAGGTGAATTACAAAGGCTATTCATGGAAATAATTAAGGAAAACTTCCCAAGCATGGGAAAAGAAAATGACATTCAGCTATGTGAGGCATACCGAACTCCAGCCACCTACAACCAAAACAGAGATACAGCCACACATATAATAATCAAGATACCAGAAATTCAATATAAAAACAGAATATTAAAAGCTATCAGAGAAAAGAAACAGATTATCTATAAAGGTAAGCCCATCAGGATCATGGCTGACTTATCGACACAGACCATCAGATCAAAAGCTTGGAGCGAAATATTCCAAGCTCTGAAAGAAAATAACCTCCAGCCCAGATTGATGTACCCTGCAAAACTGTCACTAGAAATTAATGGAGAAACAAGGTGCTTCCATGACAAAGAGGAAACTGGGGGAGTTTGTGACCACCAATCCAACCCTACAGAGAATACTGAAAGACATTCTAGAGAGAGAAAAAAATACCAGGATTTTAGGAACAGTGGCAGAAAGGCTTCAATGAGTGGGGCAGGCAGTAGAATGAAAGAAAACTAGACAAACAGGCAGAAAAATAGCATAGCAAAATTGAGGCAGAGAAGGATGGCTAGAATCTCTTAACATAGATGGCTTTGATATACTATATTGTTAATAGTGAACCAGGATTTAAAACTCACATTACTCACTACTCTGCTTAGATGTAGTGTAATCTGTTCCAGTCATTCTACCTGTACTAGATTTAAGGGCACAGACAGTTAACCCAAAAATAACAGGATATAGTACAGTAATCATCCTTTATTTCCTATTAACTTAAATCTAAAGCTCTGCAAAACCTACACTGTTTTACCATGACTGATTGTAATCGAATCTGGTTTGTTAGACTGCTGTTTTGTATTGATAGATTTTATTCAAAGCTGTTATGATTGATAGTATCAAGTCTGAGAGTATAGGCAACTGCACTGAAGATGACAAGATTCACAAGAATATCCACTCTGGTTTGATTATTACCTGCCTTTGAAGTTTTATACTGTCTACAATGTTTTATTTTTACTAATATTGTTATGTACTGCTATATTCAATTATACTGCTATATTCATTTATGCCTGATGATATAGAAAATTCTATTAACGATAATAACAACAGCCATCATTGTAGATCGCCTTGTACTATGGTTTTATAAGACTTTGGTTTCATGTTTTTATAGGGATTTGTTTTGTTTTGTCTTGCTTAGTTTTGTTTTTCCCTCTAATACAGAAAGGATAGAAATACATGTAGAGGTTCATGCATGGGTAGCTGTTTACACTCACTGTTTGAATATCTACTTTGTATGGTTTAACTTTGTAACTTGAACAACTGTTTCTAAGAAGACAATGTAATTTATCAACTAGTGATTTCTTGGGTTTTTTTTTTTTGAAATTCTGTATTATCTCTACCCTTTACATGCTTTTGTTTCTCTTTAAATAAAAAAAAATTTAAAAAGTAAAAGGAGGAACAGAAAGTGCTCTAAAGGATATAACTGCATTTATGTTTAAATGTGTAGGATTGATAACCATGTTGCTAAGTTGTTATTGCATCATTGAACTTCTTTGCACCTTCACTGTTTAAATGTCCACTCTATATGCTTTAACTTTGTAACTTGAACAACAATGTCTAAGACAATGTAATTTATCAACTAGTAATTTCTTAGTGTTTATTTTTTTCTGAAATTCTGTATTGTTTCTACCTTTTTCTGTTTTGCTTTTTTCCTCTTTAAATAAAAAATAAATATCCAAGTGCCAGTCTCTCCCCCACAAAAAAAAAATCTTGGTTGTTACTATATGAATAAGGATCCAGTGGCTGAGTTCTAGGATACATTTCTAAATCAAAAGTGTAATAAGCCTTCAAGGATCTACATTTTTATGTCTTATTTTGAAGGTTTTTTTTTTTAAATATACCAATGGCTCCCTCTTCTCTGGGGAAATGAATTGTGTATCTCACATGGATGTTATTTGCAATTTCAACCTCCTGGGGCAAACTCGCAGGGCCAGTTGCACCTCAAGGCCATCTAGTACAGCTTACAAGGTCTGTGGGTTCCTCTTCTCCAGGTGTAAAACATCCAGCTCAATTTATAATGTATGTGGTTTCATAGTGTTCATCAGTGCCCCAAAGGGGAGGCTGGAAAGGTCCAGGACAGTATCATGTCACTCAGGATGTTCCTTGGGGTGAAGGTCTCCGTGGAAGAAGTGTTAGGAGCTTCCTTGGAAAGTCTAAAATCCCAAATGTCCAAATCTTTTTAACCCACAGAAGTCTCTGAGCCTTCCACTCTGTGAGTGAGCATGGGGACAGGGCACTCATCCTGATGGAACTGTAAGTCCAAGGATCCAGAGTGGATGAGGTTAGTGGGGTGTTCAGGCCTTCCAGGAAACCAGGCAGTGAGTTCAGTCTCTTGGATCCTAGATGGCTCCTTAAAGGTTTTGTTGACCTTCTTGATCTTGTCTCCCTTTGGGAAAGGGCTATAGGCATAGCTCATTGCAAAGACCAGGCATAGCTCATTGCAAAGACCAGAGTTTCATTCTGCGATGAAAAAAAATTAAGTCAATGAATTTTGAGTGCTCAAGCTCATTGTACGTCATGCCAGTGTACCTAACACATGTGCATCCTGGCCTGGAACCTTAGGATTTTCCTGGGTCTGCCTTATTCTTATTTATGCCTCCCTTAGGACAATGGAGAGGTGTGACTCGGTTCCAGAGCATTGCTCAAATTCTGTTGAATAGAGAGGCTATGGTCTCATAGTCCCAGATTGATTCATCAGAGCAATACACTGGTACTATATGTTAACAGTTGCCATGGTTTCTTATTTTTAAAAGTGTATGGTTGTGGTACATAAGCTGTCTTCATTTGGGGGATTTGGTATGTGTGTATATCATGTTGATCATTTTGATTTCATTATTTTTTTATTTAAAGAAAAAAGCAAAGCAGAAAAAGGTAGAAATACAAAATTTCAAAAGAAATTAATGCTAAGAAATCACTAGTTGATAAATTACATATTGCCATCTTAGAAATTATTTTGATCTCATAGTTTTATTCTTGAAGATCATTTCTGTTGGATGTTTTTCTCTTTAGATTATGATTTCATCATTTTGTGTCAAACTTAGTGCTTCTGCTGGTATTGATTGTGATTATGGTTTTTCATACAATCTTTAAGCTTTGTTTTGCTTTGGAGCCTGATGCAGGAAGTCATATGTTGACTTATGTGTAGATAGAGATATTATGTTCTTGGTTTTGATTGAATTGACCTCAAATTCTCACCAAGTGGTGAGAACCACACCAGACAGGAATTGAGAGAACAAACAAATTGAATATAATGACATAAAAAATTAATGTGCTTTTTTCTCGGCTAAATTGAATACCATTTCTTTACCTTGTTCAGTCACATCGGTCTCAGCGCAGGTGCCCAGAGGAATTCAGGCTTTGTTGGAGAAAGAATATGAAGAGTTAAGGCAAAGTTTGTGATACTAAAATAGGCTTTATAAGTAAAGAAATTTGTGTGTCTGGATAAATATCCAATGAGCTAACAAAACTGAGTATTGTGATTCTTTTTTGAGGACACCACAGAGGAAGACCAACTCATGAAAAAAGTCAAAACTTTTTATAAAGTACATCTGTTGATTTTTAAAAAGAATTGTGACCCATCATGGAATGACACAGCTCTTTGGAAGAGTTTTGAGCATTTAAGACACCATCACCCTGATGGGCAGGGTAGGCCATGACTCCATCTGGTGGTCAGGGAGTTATTTTTTTCCAGGTTGAAAATAAAGGATAATGATTTAGCGTTGTTTGTATGATTCCCTTTTTTAGCAAGAGTGAATACAACAAGAGTCCTCCACTATAAGCTACTTTTACTTAGTAGTTCTCTTTACTTTTTCCTCAAGTTGCTGTTCCATGCCTCCTCTTATACTTAGACCTGTCCCTGATTTAAACTACCAGAGACCTTTGATGTGGACATGGGTTTATAGATTATAGAATGAGGCATGGAATGTACTCATTGGCATCTATTTTGATCTATACTGCTTAATTTCTGGCCTTGCTGTTACTATGGTTGGCTACCTGAGTTAGGGTTGCTTAGATTGTGTCTCGAGGGCAGAGACTTGGTGAGAACTGAAAAATGCCTTGAGGATCTTATGGTGCAGTTATCTAAATTTGGAGGGGAAGTACAAGAGGCTTCCTGGGTGCTAGGGTCTTTGTTGCAATTTGAGGAAATCGGGTGCATTCTTGGGTTTATTGGAAGCAAATGCTAAGACAGTTCAAAAGATAGGAACTTTGTGGGAGCAATTGTCTGAGAATCATTGAGAGAATCTTTATCCCTCTGAGTATGGAAGGAAGAAGGTTAGGTATAAACTCGGGCTGCAGTGAAATTACACTAGCATTTTCTTTTTTTTAATTTTATGTAAAGAGAAAAAAAAGGGTAGAAACAATACAGAAATTGAGAAAAAACAGTAAGAAATCACTAGTTGATAAATTACATATTGTCTTCTTATACAACATTGTTCAAGTTACAAAATTAAAGCATACAAAGTGGACACTCAAACAGTGAGGCTGCAAACAGTTCTGATCTAATAAAAACTTAACATGGTTATCAATCCTACATACTTAAAGATAAATGCAGTTATATCCTTTAGAGCACTTTCTTTTCCTTCTTTTGCTTTTTAAGTCCACTATTTACTTATATCCTGTTTCAGATTGCTCAGTACCTTACTGATCTGTTTTGTTGTTGTTATTCACTTTTTAATCACTTTATATTATTCTGTTGCTTTGAGTTTTTCCTCATCCGTTCCCCATGGGTCAGCTTTGGTGGAGTTGGGAGTTTTTTGGAGGTATTCTGTTATTTTGTTATTTTTTTCAAGGTAGCAAAATACAGTAGAACAAGACATATCAGAACCATCTGAGATAATGCAGTGAAGTTGGCACAGACCTCACAGCAGGTCACCAGGACAACAGCAATAAGCACAATAGTACATCCTAATTCTGTTCACATTAGCTGTTCTTTCAATCATGTAGAGCAAAATGGAAGGAAATACTGAACTTTTAAAAACAGAATATTGAATAGAGCAGTACCATTAATCAGAACTGAGCAAAACAGTGATAAAAGTATTTGCTTCCAAAGAGATGGTAGAAGGAAATCCCTTTTACTTGCCACACTGCATATGTTCATCCTCCCAAAAGATACTCAGACCTCTGGCTCCCACTTGCTAACAGGGGTGGGGTGGGGATGGGTGTGCATCAATGTTTGATTCTTAGCCCATGCACTGGCAGGCCCACAGCCGCTTACCAGGGTGGTGAGTTGGCTAACTGTTCTCCCAGCACTTCAAGTTCCAACATGGTGCAGAGTTCCTATACTAGCATTTTCAGCTGGCCAATAGTGAGTCTTTGTTTTGCACATGAGCTTGCTTCATGCCCCTAGTATGTTAAGGCAGGTATACTTTTGGTCGATCATATTTCCTACTGCTGGCTATCTGAGTAGAAGTTTACTCTTCTGGTCAGCAAAGCTGTCCCTGAGAAGAAACCTAAAATTTGTTTGCAGATCTCTAGCCCCTTCGCGTGCAAACTCCCTTATGTCTGAGGCAAATGATGGATCCCTCTTACTGCTGGTCTTGATCTTGAGGAGCAATGGTCTGCTTAGATGGTTTCTGATCTTAGTTCTTCTGAGCATTGGGAAATTGCATTAATTTCCAATATGTCTGTTACATATGTGGTGGGGAAGTCCAAAAGATACAAGATGAGGCTGACAGAAGCTAGACTGATATATACTGAGCAGATTTCTTTAATTTGCTAAGGGGTTCTCAGAGATTGTTGCTTTTATTGTCTTACGTCAGGCCTCAGTGATGGACTTGTTGATACCCATGCAGGCTGACCTGATATGGGTGGCCTCTAATGAGACAACTTTCTGTAGCTGACAGCTCTGAAACAGCTGTCATCTAGGGATTGTGTGCTGATGTTGCTCCTGCTGCCAAGCTGGCATGTTAACAATGGCTATTTCCAAAGCATCATGGTTCCTGTGGCCAGTCTGGGATGATGAACAATCTACCAGCCAGTTTCCTCTTAATTCCCTCTGGTCATCAGCTCACCTACTTCTCTATTGTGAAACTTGGCCTTGTAACATTGATTAAAAAGTGAAGTTCTACAGACTACAAAAAGTAGTAAGCTTCATTTTTCTGAAACTAGAAGATCGAAATACATCTATTTGTATTGAGGAATTGAGAGGAATTGACCCAAAAAATAAAACATTTTGTAGATTAAAATATTCTTCTAGGATGATCAGTACCTTTTTAAATTCACATGAAAAAGTTTCCAGGGGTTTCATTCTCATACTTGTTAGAGAAAATCTCTAACTCTACTTTGGGCACTATTTCTGCTAATTAAGTCAATTTTTTTTTTTTTTAGTGGAAGTACATGAGAAGTTTTATTTGTCTTCATTTGGATTTTCTTGAAGTGAATTGTCTTCAATTGGTTACCTAAAAAGAAAGCCTTCTCTTCCTCAGAAAACTCTTAAATTCAAAATCAGAGTGCAATTCTCCATCTTTATATGCAATTCAAATGACTTTGCAGCTTGGATTTCTCTAACCTATTGAGCTAGCTTCCTGTGGGATTCCTTTTAACTTGAGCATCCTTCTATGACAGCTACTACTTGCCTCATTGTGGGCCAGAAGATGGTAATCATGGTGACTGGGGAGCATCCTGCACTGGGGACCTTCCAGCTTAATGATTTTGTCCCTCATAGGCACCAGTAGTCCTGGGTACTTCATGCATGTGGAGCCTGAGGAGAACCAGAGAGTTGGTAGTAGATCCCAGAAAGAGGGAAAGACATTCCTTTTTATTCTTTCATGTGTCCTGTGAGCTCTTGTGTGACTTGCATAAGCTAACTAGCCACCCTTATGGTTTGCCTGAAACCCAAGTTACTACTGAATTGATACTTTTATCATTTGTGTTCAGACATAGAGCAATAGGACTTTGGATATATGTGGTTAGATTCTTACCCTGTGGCTTAAACTTTATGTCTCCTTAGGTTTGTGGTCTTCAGCATTCATGACCTGGTGGATTGAGTGGCTTCTTTGGTTCATGAAAAGACAAATATGAACACAAGTGTTTAATTTTCCCCTTCCATGTAGTAGAGCTACTATAAAGCCTTGGTGTTCACTGAAAGGGTGACTGGGCATCATTCTTCCTTTTTTGCCATTAAATTCTATTTATTTATGATGATTTCCCATGCCCTCTTACCTCTTAAGTATGAATTTGTATCTAGAAACTCAAATTCCTATTGCTGATACTGCCTACCATTGAAGTCCACAAAGGTGGCTTATACTATCAAGCCATTGATTCTCCAACCCTGCTATCTAACCTGTCCTTTTCTCACTGAAAGGGCTCTGTGTTCCTGGTACCCAGAAGGAAGTATAAGATATGTTTATTGAGAAGGGTAGATAATAGAATGGTCAGTTACAATAGACTTCAGTGAACAACACAAAATCAGACTATTCTGGAATAGTTTAATTCATGGGGCATCATGCCAATTTTGTCATAAATGTGCATTATTGTGGGTGTATAACACCCATGTTATTTCATCAAGAGAAATATTCTAAAGAATTTTAGTTTGGGGATTAATAGTATTTAACAGAAAAAATATAAAAATACTTAATTTTTAATATTGAATGATTATAAACATCGATTTTCAACATTTACTTTTTTGATATACGAAGTTTAAAAAATTCCTTTATGAACTACAGTGAAAACTACAATGAAGAAAAGTTCCTACATGAATTACAATGAAAACCAATAGAAGTCTACAAAAATATCTTCAATTATCACACCTACAGTAGTCTTTACCCATGACAATGGTATGTTCCATACACATGTATTGCTGATACTGACAGTGTATGTGTTTTGATTTCCTGGCCTTTTTGTAGGAAAAGTTGACATACTCCTGGTCTTGCTGTTTTATCAGGAAGTTCTTAATATACTGCACAATGTTTATTTTACTGATATTTTATATTCCTGATAATTATTCTCAATATATGTTGTGCATTTAGAATAAATAAACATTTTCACAATGATATAGTTGTCTACAAAACCTAAAACATCAGAAACAAATTCATATATAAACTACAATTAATATGCCAATAGAACTCTACAACAAAAACAATCTGCTTCAATGGTCATATGCAAAGTAGTCTTCACAATGCCAACTGCATACTCCATGCACACATCTTCCTTACACTAACACATGTGCTTTGCTTTAGCCCTCCCTTTGAGGTCTGAAATTCTATCTTCACTTTCACTTTGCATTGTGAGTTTCCATCTTTTTGCATTGTTCCTCTAATTTTTTAACTATGTCTTCTTTGTATGTATCATTTTTCATTACATTTATCATTTCTTTTACCTGGGAGACTATTTCTGGTTTCTTTTTTAGCTTCCCAGAGTTTTTTCTTTACTTCAGTTGATATCATTTCAAGAATTTCAGGTGTATGGCTTATATTTTCTTCTTTGTCCATGTCTCCTAGGCTTGCTTGGGTTGGGCTGGAAGTTTGAGATTGCATTTTGCTCTTTTGTCATTTTCCTATATTTCCCGGTTTCCAGTGGTGTTTCAAAGCTTCCCCTGTTTACTGAGAATCACCTGGCCCACATTTGGCTCCCAGAGCAGACTGCAGGCAACTGCTAGCCTCTTGGAGCTCACTGCGTGTGGCCCACTTGGGTCAGCAGGGACTCCCATGCCTCCTCCTGTAATTTCAGAGGCAGGATGTGGTTTTACTGCCTGGGAGCAAGGTTCCAAGGCTTCCTTGTGCACTGGAATTCCACCTGCTTGTGCGTTCAGGGCCTGGGACTGGATTCTGGCCCCTGCTAGCTGCTTGGAGTTTGCTGAGTGTGGCCCAGTTAGGCCCTTGGGGACATCCTGTGGATCCTAGGGTGATTTCAGACACGCGGCATGGTCTACCACCTGGGAGCAAAGTTCCAAGGTTTCCCCATGCACTGGGATTCAACTTGTGTGCATGTTCAGGGCCTGGGACTGGATTCTGGCCCCTGCTCTGTGAAGAAATATTAACAAAATTTTTCTTTTATTTCTATAGGTCTCCACCTACATGAGAAATAAGGGATTTTCTAAATAGGCTTACATAAATAGTTTCTCTTCAGTGAGACTTCTTTCATGTATTTAACAATATGTATGAACTGAAACTTTCCCACATTATTTACATACATAGGGTTTCTCCATACTGAACTCTTCCATGTATTTATGATATGTGCCAAAAAGCTTTTTCACATTGCATAAACATAGGGTTTCTCCCCAGTGTGACTTCTTTCATGTATTTGTGTGTTCCAAACACTTTCCTACATGCTTACATAACATACCTCACCAGAGTGAGTTTTTATTTTACAATACCCATATTCACTGAACGCTATCCCACACTATATACACACACACAGGGTTTCTCCCCAGTATGAATTCTTTCATGATTTTGGCAATATCTGCTGAATACTGTCTACACTGCTTACATAGGGTTTCTCTCCAGTGTGAATTCTCATCTGAAATGAATTACCATGAGCTAATGCTTTCCTACATTCCCTAGATATATAGAGCCTCTTTCCAGCATGTCTTCTTTCACATACTTGAATATAGTAGGATGAAATGAGGTCTTTCCCATACTGTTTACATACACATGGATTCTTCCCACTGTGATTTCTTTCATGGATCTGAATGTATGTGTGATGGAGGCTTTCAAATTTTTCTTTGAAGTTCTTGTAAGATGAGTTCTTTCAACTAAGATCAGAGTAGGACTTCCCACACTGATAACATTCATAAAAATTCCCTATAGGCTTTGGCCTTGGCTCATGAAAGGACAGACAACCACTGCAGGCTCTTCCATTTTCATTATATTTATGCAGCTTCTCTTCAGATCCCAAATATTCATGCAATTTCAGTGCATTCTAAGCTATAATGGACACAGTTAATGCCAAATGCTCAATCAGGGATTTCCTACAGAAGTGCTGGTTTTAAACCAGCAAATTTCATGTCCACATTAGCATCTGGAGTTCAAAGGAATATTTCTTCAATTGACTACAAGCTTTACATTGAATATTTCTCTACTTCTTTATTTCTTACATTTCTGCAATAATTTCTGTACTCAACTTCCTGGTTATCCCAGACATAAAACTTTCCCACATCACATCTCTGTAGGCTTCTTTTCGGATAGGTTCAGCAAAGCTCCATGGTACAGTTCATAGCTCCTCCACAAAGGTCACTGCCTCCATTGCACATCTTGAGGGTCTCCCAGGGCCCTTCCTGTGTAGTCCACAGACAGTAAAAGTCACAAAAGGTAGTTAATGAGCTGGGCCTCTCAGAAATGTGCTCATGACACAAACCCTGATGCCATAACCCCTCATTACTTTCATAGCTCCCTTGCCAATTTTACTTTCCCTGTGACATGGGCCTTGGACTTGGCCTCTTGATGTGACAGAAATTTTTCTTTAACAAGGAGCATCTTGTTCAGAGTTACATACAGAGTTTTTGGCCAACAATGCCCAAGTTTTACATCAGATCTGCACACTGTTTTGGTAACAGGTTGACTTCTGGTAGTTCAGAAGTAGGGGAGGAATCTAATGTTTTAAACTGTCATTGCATCATTAGTTCTTGCACTGGAAGCTTTGTCATCAGGCACAGGTATTTTTCCTTGCATCCCATTCACTGAGGTTCTCAATAAAGCCAAGATGTTCCATTCATTGAGTACATACAGAATGCTAAGGAAAAGAAGTTGACACTGATAATTCTCATTTGCATCAGATGGTCTCTGGCCCACAATTGTTTCACAAATTTTTTCTAATCACATCACATTCCATTTGATCTACACAGCATTCGATTTTGCTATTGACCCAGATGCACAGACTTTGAGCCTAGCAATGTGCTCACCATCTCCAACCATGTCTTTATCCTTTGAGTTTCATCTGTGTAACCAAAAGTTAAATGTTCAATCAGGATTGTTTTGGAAATTAAAATTCCCATTTGTATTGATTGGAAACAGATTGACTAGGACCTAGCCAACTCTCTCCTACCAATTTTGGCATAAGATTTGGAGATCTTACCCATGATTCTTCTTAGTCTTTCATCTTTTGCACTTTTTTCATTTCATTTAAAGCTGATTCTAAATATTTCTGGCTGTGTCTTCCCTTTGGAGTTCTGGAATCCATCTGACAGAAATTATGATACCAACCTAAAGAACATTAGGAATCAAACTATGCTTTCACACTGGCTCCAGTTAGAACCGAGCCCAACGTTGATCAAATGGAACTAAGTGTTTCTTCCACTTCAAATGTTAAGCCAATGAAGCTCAGAACACACAAAGCTTACCATACTCAAGCAAATGAGGAATTCAAAATTCCGATGGAATCTAGTTATAAAGCAACATTCTTCCTCTTCTTTTGACTCCAGTTAAAGTGCATCAGGACACTTGGTGCAACTGGTGCCAACAGTCTGTCTGTGTATCTGGAGATATGTCTACCTGCATGCATAAAGACATATCAACAAGGAACATAGGGATAGTGTCACAGGCATTCTTGCATCACCACAAGAAGCCAACTTAATCCTATCTGAGGAAAATCCAAGGCTGTTGCCAGAGGGCAAGGTGGCAGAAAAGTTAAAAAATTAGTAAGAGATGGCTCATCAGTTGAGGAGTAACTCCAGATTATGAGGCTAGATTGACATCATAAACAGAAAGTGCTAAGAGAAATTTACTATGAGACTGAATCCACTTTTTATTCCTACCTCTGTGGAGGCATTTTTCTTACAATGCCCCAGTGAAAGGGGATATGTGTTCCAGCACAGTTTCTTCTCTGCAGTCAGAAGATTGGGTCTACCTACATTTGGTGCAGGTTACCACGCCATACTTTCCCACGCCCAGCTCTACCTACATATGGTGCAGGTTACCAGGTTACACTTTCCCACGCCCAGCTCTACCTACATTTGGTGCAGCTTACCAGGCTATATTTTCCCATGCCCATCTCTAGAGTATAATGTAATCAGATCCACTGGGAAAGGAGAAGCAACCTGGTTGGACACATTATGTAAGATCAGCACAAAAATGCCAGCCCAACATAGGCCCCTTTAATGGGAAGACAATCTTCAACAAAAGGTATTTGAGAATCAGATGGGAGATTTCTGGATCTATGGAGAAGCAGAACATAGATCTGCAAAGATGTGCCTCTTCCCCACCTTACCAGGAAAGAAAGAAGGCTGATTTGCAAAGACAGTTTTACACATCTCAATTCAGAGTCAGGGTAATAAAACTTACTATCCATCCTTTATAATAAGCTTGCCTTCCCACAACTTACCACCCCTCTAGACACAGGGTCTTTTTCACTTTTGTTTTAGACAGCATCTCATTGTGTTGTTTATGCTGGCCTTGAACTCACAGCCATCATCTTCCTACCTCAGCCTTCCAAATGCTGGGAATTCCGGGAGTGTGCCACTATGCCTGGCTTTTTTCACTTCTAAAACTATTGTTTGTAATATATGCTACAGATAAATTGTAAGCCACCCATTTTAGATGTATCCATTTTCCAAGTAATTTCCAAGTATGCATGAAATATACATATCAGCATCTCTGTGTTACCTCTTTTTAAAGCTTTGTTAACTTTAATCCATTCTGGACAGAAGTCATAAGAGTATCAACTACCTAGATTCTCTTCATTTCTGAGGCAACACACTGTCTTTATCAAATGGCACATAAGCTGCTAAAGGAATATAGAATCAGAACATCCAGAGATATGAGATTTTCTCAATACTGTGTTAGCCTAGGCATAGACTTCCTGGGTCTTGGGAGTCTTGACTTCATGCCCCTACCTTTGAAGTCTTTAGTCTGACAAGACGTCATGTTACTCAGTTCTTCTACCCAATTCCTCAAATGTTACTAACAAGTTCACCTTATCTTGGAAATGGAGGGAATCAACTTCACAAATACATCTTCCAAGAAGATCTATTTGGTTGCAATGATTCAAGTGCTTTCTCTACTGTAAATAATAGGCACCAAGATTATTTGGCTAAAGTGACAAGGGGATTCTTAGGGTCAAAAATTAAGCAGAAAATATGTAGTGTAGTCTCCACATGAGTCTGGTCTAAGTGGCTTGTTTTCTCCAGGTACAAATTAGTTTCTATCTCCTCTGCTCTTCTAGTGTCCAATTAATTAGTTCTCAGAGTCCACATTGAGGTCTTCTAGCACTCTCTCCCCATGGGAATTTTCAGGCCCTCATTCTTGCCAACATTTTTAAAGACTCTTTTAGAAAAGTCAATTTAAGTCAAGCAATAGTGTCTTGAGTTTTAGCGACATGCCAATCTCAACTGCATACCTACCTATGAAGCAGTCACAGTAAACTGGACTATCCAGGGTATCCAGGTAGGGACATGGAATAACATAATAAGCCCAGTTGGTCACATGTTTAGTTATTAATGATTAAGGATAGAGGCACAAGGGGAGAAAGATGACTCCCCAGAGCACAGAGAGATGTGTGACTGGAAATGGGGAAAGAAATATTTACAAAACATTTAAAAAATATTTAGAAAATTATTCTCAAAGTACTAAATTAATGAAAGCCTGCCCCTGAAAATTTAAATCTGTTATTTCTGATTAAGACATTTTTATTCAGAGAAAAAAATTTAAGAAGGACAACAAGTGCCAGGCATATAATAGATATTCAATAAATACTGAATGAGTAAGATTATTCTATCACAACAGCAGGCATACTAAGGTCATTAACATGGCATCCTTTAGCCCTTTTGAAAATCTGAAAGGTCTCCAGATATGTATGCCTGCCTGACCCACTTGTTAAATATCTTCTAAGTGTCATCTAGAACACATGGACATGGTATGCAATTACTAGGACTTCCAAGTTGACACCGACTTTCTCACAGATATCTCCCACTCAGTCTCAAATCCACCTTCAGCTTTCCTTCTTAACCTCTTAGAATCCCTTAACTTGGCCTAACTGGTAAAGCCAAGGAAACTGTCAAAGTCTTAGCTATTCTGTTGGTTAACTCATTCAAAAATGGTTCAGATCCACTTAATAGATCACTTATAAGGCCATGCTTAAGGAATAGAAATATGTGCATACATTTCAGAGGTTTCTAAGGAAATTTCCTTCTAGCTCAACAAGTATTAACAGATTCTATGACACACTGAGTACACAATAGTGATTTCACTGCACTCCTAGTATGTTTCTTGACCGTACTTGAGTCCAGTTCAGTAGATTCACATTTGCCTACAACACATGGAATTTAGGCACATATGTATTAATATTTTAAATACTGTGCTGAGATTAGAAACTATTTTAACAACCGATTCTCTTTCCTTCATAAGATCTAGAGCTAATACCATGTTCATACACTTCCTCAGACATAAGTGGGTTTTAAACTCTTTGGAGAGAATGTGTTCCACACACAGTCTAATTCTTGAATAGAGCTTAGGTACCCACAGAAAAGCTGTCTACTCAGCCTACTGTAGGAGTGCAATCGAATGATCAGCACAGGTGGTCAGGCTAAGACAGGCCCATTTTTCCAAGACCTCTCCCCACAAACCACATCAAGTTAGAGTCTCCCTGAGAGCCCTCCCAAATACCCATTCCATGGCACATCAAGTCAGTGCTCTATTCCATAATTTTCTGCTTTGTGAGATGAAGGGTCTCCTGAGGCTCCTTTTAAAAAGATACTTACTTCAGTAAGTTTCCATGTATCCACAAATCTTCCTAACTTGGTATTCCCTTCTCATAGGACCCAATCCAACCCAGGAATTAACTGGTTTCCTCCAAATCTGACTCACTCCTAAAAACCCAGTGAAGTGTTTATCTTTCCTAACCTCATATGGGCAATGTTCCTTCCTCTGATACAGTTGTTGTTGGCATCAATTATAATGACATCTCACTTTGCACCAAGGCTATCCAAACAGAACTGGCCCAGGAGCCCAGAATTTTAGGCACAGAAGAAACCAGATTTTCATGAAGCATGGGAGTTGAAAATTACAGTTATACTTCATTCTGTGTCCCATTATCTATGCTCATTCATAGGCAAGCTTGTCTGTGTTCCAAGACCAGAGCCAGAACTAAATATAAGAACTGGCAAGCAGAAATCTCTCAAACACAGGACAACAAACAGGAGTGCTGATTAAAGACCCTTCCTCCATGTTCCTAATTCCCTTACTGGAACCATACCCTTGGAGCAGAGTGTGGCACTCTACTCAGTAATCAGTCCCTCCGTCCACCTGCAACCAGGGCAAAAAGTCTCTACACCACAGGTAGAGTCAGATGCCAAGTCCCCCAACCTGGTCCTGTCTAATAGTCTATAACCTGCTTCAGTGAAAGCCTGACTCCAACTACTCAAGACTGTCACAACTCTTTATAACAGTGTGCCTTCCAGATTGAGCCCTTGGATTTCCCTTAAAGTTTATCATCCTCTCCTGTCACCCTCAGTCCAGCCACAAAATATGATAAAAGTGTTAGTATGGTAGCCTTTGGCATGTAAGGTAGATTTTGAAGTAGATTTAATGATTGTATCTATTCCTCTATTACAAGGCTTAATTTTATGCAGGTTGTCATTCAAGAGGTCAAAGTTCTAGTACTCTATCTTGCAGAAGACATCTTATTAATTTTTATATTACTTCTTTATAGTCGCATAGTTCTTTTACTAGTTCCTTGGCCAATATGGTTCCTGCCACTTGGGAACAATCAAAATTGCAATGAGTTTTCAATAAACATCAAGGGCATAATATTCCCATCTCCTCAGAACAACCAAACCATGCCCATGCAGAACCTCAATGCAGAACAAAGTCCTCTCAGCATTTGAGTAATATGCCAAACCAACTTCAGTGCCAACACCAAGCCAATACAATGAAGATTTAAAAACTGCAGAAATGACCTCAAGATCCATGAGAATTGACTAAAAATAACTAGACTATGATCCAGTGTCAGGACATTTTTCTAATAAACTTGTCCCTGGGAATCTTCTACAGAATAAGCTTAAGTACTATCAAAGTAAAGGTTGAGATGTCAACATTGAGGCGGGTCTCCCTGTGAGGAAGGAACCCTAGCAATATGCAGTGTACACAGCAAGTAATGAAGTGTTTGCATACACATCTGTGCCCACCTCCTCACCCCACCCCAGGTAAGCCTCTGCCCTCTCCTCAGAACACACAGGGCACTAATTCTTCATGGTCTCCACTTATGACATTACAACCAGACAGTATCTTAACACCCCAGGAACAAGTGGCCTTTTATCAACACTTTCCAGTAAACAAGAATGCCAAATACTTCCAAGTTTCCCCATTATCAAGTCATCACTCTCACACTAAAGGGAAGGACTCAGGCACCTTTATCTGAACGGTATACTTGGGTATATTCCTGACTCAGTTCTCCTACATTCTGTAGGAGTTTAAGAATCTCTGTCAACCCAAACTGTTCTAAGATTAGGAAAGAGATTCAGGAATTTTCCAGATAATTGGGGATATGTCTTCATGTCCAAAGCATATCAGGAATCCTCTATGGTTGTAGAAGCCATAAAAATACCTATTTGAAGGCCCATATGCAGGGAATGAAGACTAAGACTTGGTGGGGTGTTAAATGAGCCAGATGAAAATACATACTGATGCCTGCACAGTTGCCAAGGGCTTGCCATATGCTCAGTAGCATGGATTAAAAAGAACTACCAAGGAAATGGAATGAAAATAGGACACTTGGTTATTTTCATATGTTAGACACCAACCACAAGCAGCACTCAAAAACCACACAAGGCATCATAATGTATCTGCCAAACTTCAAAGCAGCTAATAGAAAATACTGTGAGTGTGGCAGCAGATAAGCAAGATATGTTTGCCAAAGAACATGGAATGCCACATTTTAAAGGAATTATCACTATTGCTGCCACCAAAGGCCCATTCTGGATTTGACAAATGCTGAATCTCAAATGACGTCATTTGTCATGGAGACCAAGTTGCTACATGAAGTTGAATACGTGAACCTCCTTCTACACTAAAGCCTGCAGTACAAGCTCACAAAGATAAGTAACCAATCCTGGTACTGGCATGCAGATATGTCTTGCTTGTGCTTGCAAAGTCCCAATGAAGCTCACACTCTGCAGTCTTCAGCTATGGTGATCCACACAGCATGGAACTCATCATGACAAAGCATGTAATAGCTCAAGGTCCTTGAAAAGGTACATAATGTGATCTTGAACAGAGTATTCTTATCAGCCAACACCATTCACAAGTAGATAATCTCACAGAATGCCAATCCAGCCTTCAAGAACACAGAACTCCTTTGTAAACTGGTGGAAAGTTTGAGATGCCCATTTTGTAATGGATTAGTACATTTCAAAGGCATTTATATGCTTCTTCAATAGGAAGCCTGCATCCTTTGAGAAGTGTGACAAACCCAGTGGTAGAACCAAGAGTGTACCTCATGTTGCACTCCAGGGAGAATGCTGGCTTACTTCAATTCACCCTTATTAGAGGGATGATGTGTCTCTGATCAAGCAGAACGAAGCTCATTTTTTTTCCTGGAGAGTGTGGGAACTTGGAAACAGTATGCATCTTTCTTTTGGAATTTTCTGACACATTTTAATTCAAGCACATTCTTAGACCTCAAATAAAAGTGTTCTGAGAATTAGAATTACTTAGAATGAAGGTTCAGTCATGCAAGGTATGAACCAATGCTCAGCCAATGTGATGACAGAGTTAAAGAGTACTATACTTATAGTGGATAGAGCAGGCATCAGAAGATGGGTATCAGTGGTGACCCAAGATCAACTTCAGGGACAAATGCACTTCATTCCCTAGCATTTTCTTTTGAGTTCCTTTCAGAAAGAGATCTTTGGGGCAAGGAGTTGCTGCTCTGTTGCTGTGTGTACCCAAGTAGATCTATGAAGCATGGGGACCAAATACAGTTGGCCACTCAATGTCACACTTCTCAAAGGACGCTCCACCTGATGCCCAAGTCTACTGAATGCTAAGGTAATTCTACCTCAGACACATGAGACTGATGGGCCATTTATGATGTTACACCTGCTGTTGTCCTTGCCAAAATACTGAGTGTTGCCCTACCAAATATGCCACTTAACATTTCTTCTGGTTTGATCCTCTATTGCTTCTACAGGTCCCTCTTCAATTTCTGAAACAGAACTTTTTCCTCTTACTTCAGCTCCACAATGATTTTAAGTGTGTTATTTATTGTACTTATGAGCTACTAACACTGTCAGCCCATGGAAGCATCCTTCAACAAGCTTCTCTTGCACAGCACTGAGAAGTCTTGCCAAAACTTTTAAGTCTATCATAATGGCTATGAGTTTTCTTCCTCTCCTACTTTGTCCAGTAGATTACTTTTTGTATCTTCATGGGGGGAGTGGAGGAAGTATAGAGGAAATTCACTTACCTCCTAATCACAGTAGAACAATGACAGAAATTGCCATTAAAATAAGATAACTGAATGACAGCAATATATTCTAAAACTCAGAAATAAATATAGCTGGATGCAAAATTAAAAAACAATCATTTGGACTCATGTGTAGTTTTCTGTACATAGTCAACAGAGTAGTTATTAAAGTAATCGTGAAGGCCATTCATGGGCCATGGGAAGGAGAACCAGATGTCAGCCCCTTCCTGTGAGTCAGCACCACACATGGACAATAGGGAGAAGAATCCAGCCACTACCTGAAAGTCATTACCATTCATGAGCTATAGGGAGAACAAGAAGCCAACCAATTCCTGTGAGTTGCTGACATTCATGGGCCACAGAGGGGAGAATAAGAAGCCTGCCACTTCCTGTGATTTGGTACCATTTGTGAGCCACAGGGAAAACAAGAAGCCAGCCACTTCCTGTGTCAGTGCCATTTGTGGGCCATAGAGAAAGCCAACCAGCCAGTTCCTATGATTCAGCACCATTTACAGGCCATGAAGAGAATAAGAAACCAGCCCCATTCAGCATATAGGCTGGGATCCAAGAGGATCCAAGGTCCTTTCAAACCCCACCTCACCCCTATAAGCAACTGGCTGATCCAGAAAAACACAGGCTAAGGTTATAGCTATTGAAGTAAAATACAACTTAATGCTTGGAGCATTTAGTGTTTCATTGACTTTGCAGGCCTAAAGCGAGTAATCTGATCATCTATTTAGAGTATAACAATATGCAATGTAGTATATATGTGGGATCTCCTAAAGGTGGTAGCCTTTAATTTCTTATTATCTTGTTTGAAGTCCTGTATTCATTTTCATTGCTTTGTTTAGTTTGGTTTTATTCATTTTTGTCTTGTCTGATTTTATTATATCTGATGGCATGGGCAGCTATTTCAAAGATAACAAGATTATAGATAGATAGAGCCATTTTGGATTTACTATTATCTTGTTTTGAAGTCCTGTATTGCATTGTTTTGTTTTTATTGGTTTTGTTCCATTCTGTTTGATTTTACTTTGATGAAAGGGGCAATTATTCTGAAGACAGGAATTATGGTAGACATTGTTGGTTTCTTATTATCTTGTTTTGAAATCCTGTGTCACTGTTTTGATTGGCTTTATTCTGATTTTTCTTGGTTTTATGCTCTTTAAAATAAAAACTACATAGTCATGAAAAAGAAATCATGCTTTTTGCCTTAGTACTACCATGACTTAACATTAGTAATTCACATATAATAAATATTGTTCCCTAAATAAGTGAATTACATTTTATATTCATTATAGATGGTAAGGAAGCAATCTCAAACATCTTAGGCAGAAATCACAACAGAGTTCCAAGGCAAAATCTGATGAAGTGTACACTTGGTTAATCCTAGAGTCAAACTACACAAGTCAGACATTATTAAGACTGAAAAATATTGTCTTGTATGTTAAGAATCATGTGTACTGGGGAGGAAGGCAGAGAATATTGACCCTTTTGCCTTAATAGTCTATGTTCTATTATATTTGCAAAAGGAATAGCAGTTTCTAAGGTGACAAATAGAGCACAGAATTACCACCTTTTATTCAGTCACCTACATCTGTTCAGCTAAAGAAGCTCCCACTTAGAGCTATTGAAATCTTCTCTCAGAAGGTAGATATTTGATAGAAAGGATGAGTTTGTCATCCCTCAAATGGTAATTTGAGGTATTAATCCATTTTAGGTGAGTCTCCACATGTCAACTCATGACACAGAAGATACTGAGGGTCCAAGGGCACCATCTGCACCACCAACCTCAGATTGGCCTGGCCCAGAAACAGAAAGCATGTAGGTTGAGAGAAAAACCAGAGGTCAATTGTCAGGGGCACCATAGAGCCAACTGTGGAGACTGTCCACCAGCAATCATAAGTATCCTGTCCAATAGGCTTAACATTCAAGTTTTGTTCCTCTCAATACATTGGAAACCCAAACATATGCAGGGATGGATGCTTTCAGGCAGGAACAACAACTTTCTTGTTCTTTTCAGAAGTCCAGACTTTTCCAGAAAGAAACTGTAGCTGAACTCAATAACAACTCTGCCAGAAAACATCTCCTGTTGACTATGAGCCAGACAAAGTCTACTATCGTGGGCCCCCAGGATTGCTTCCTTCCAGCAAGCTGCCAACACTACTACAATTCTAGCCTTGAAGCCAAGACATCCACTAGGATAGAAATTATCTCCATAAATCACATTTGTCCCTCTTTATGAATAGTATCAGAGAATTAGAAGTCAGGAGATCCTCCAGCTAAAGAGTCATTTCAGGTAGAGTAATTCTTCAGAGAATTCCAGAGGCATTATTGCACAGTAAAGTAGGAAAGGGAGTCCCGACCTTGGCCACTGGCTAAGAATTTTCCTTTTATGGGGATAATCTTATTTAGACTCACATATATATATATATACACACATCTAGTTTCTGGTCTGTGGGCTCAGCTTTCATGACACCAAGATTATACAATGTCTTGGAGATACAGGTTGACTGCTGGCAGTTCAGAGTTAGTAAAGGAATCTCTCAACATTTTGAGCTGTCATTGCATCATGCCTTCTTTGGATTGGAAGCCTTGTTATGCTCATATTTTTCATCGGGGCCCTTTCACTGAGGTTCTTTACAAAGCATCATGGTTCACTAGAAGCCTGCCATTACTCTTTCAACTTCTTTGGAGTTCCATTCTTCTAAGTATGCAGAGAATGCAGCAGACAAGAAGTTGAGGTTTTTATTTCCAAGATAGCTCCAACCTGAATTGTTCCAAAATTCTCTTGTTCTGGTTGTACATTCCACTCTATGGCAATTTGCTTCTGCTCTTGACCCAAATGAACTCATGACATTCCTGAGCATAGTTATGTGTTTCCCTCCAACTATGACTTTTTCCTTCCTTAGAAAGGGCCATTACCAAGGCCCCAAAACTTAACTTGCCAGTGTTGGGAGCAAATATGTCTGTACCCCAAGTATCTAAGACAAGTTCACTGCTTCTCATGAGTTTTGCAGGACCCCATGAGAAGTGTACACAGCTCAGGGAGCTGATGTACAAAGTGACTTGTTCTTTTCTGAGGTAGTATAGACACTTCCCCTCTTGAATCCCATGTAAAGACCAAGGCATATTTTGTTAAGGATGAGATGTCCTTCCTGTTCTGGATCTTACTCTCCATTTAAGTTCTCCTTGAACAGCCTCCTCAGCTGATTGTATAAACAAACATATTGAAGTTGTTGGGTGGTCCTTTTTCCCATTATAAGGGGGACTTCACTTGACCTCAGCTTTCTGCATCTTAACTCATCTTCATTTATTCATCCTCCACCGTCCTCCCACTAGAGTTTCAAGAGCTGCACTGAACATAGCATTTTGGCATCCAAACAGTGACTAGAGTATAAGGAAACTTATTTCCTAGTTGAGAGGACACCTTGAGTTCTGTGCCAAAAAAAGAGGGATTTATTGATGTCATCAGGTGTAAAACATGAGGCAAACAGGTTTGCAAGAGTGACAGTTGTATATAGAAATATTTGTTGCATAGTTAAAAGCAAAAGGTTCAGATGTAAAGATTTCACAATTGAAATGGCTTTTCACTTTTGTAAAAGAAACATTTTCGGTTCCCAGAACATAGATGACTATATGCTAAGATGACCATATTTTGTCCTAAAGTATAATCCTGGGATTACTCAAGAGGGCATAGATGATCTTATACTAAGAATATTCAATGGGAAATCTCAGCTGAGTGGTACTGGTGATCCAAAATCTCCATTTTATCCCTTAGGGAAGTATGAAAAATTAGTCATTGGGAATTTGTGGTCCCCAACAATTTGATGGTGGGACACGTAGAACCTTCCAATAGCCCTTGAAATACTCCAACTTTTGTGATTAAAAAAAGTCAAGAAGATGAATATTATTACAGGACTGGCAGGCTGTTAATTGTACCATGGCAACACTTCAACCAGGGTTTCCCAGTCTCACACTTATCCCCTTATATTTCCTCATGGTGATTGATTTAGAAGATTGGTTTCTAACTTTCATTTCCATCATCAAGACAAAAAATAGTTTGCTTTCAGTTTACCCTCTATCAACCGTCAGGCCATTATGCACCACATCCAATGGTGTTGCCTGCCACATGGCATGGCTCACACTCCCACACTATCTCAAGAGTTTGTGGTTGTGGCCATTTTGTTGGTCTTTAAGGCCCAACCATCTGCTTGTTTCATTACATGGATGATATTCTTCTAGTTCACGAATTTTCTGCCACATTGCACAAAATATCTATTCAATTAGATGATGCCCTTCACACCACAGATTTGGTAGTGGCTCCTGAAAAGGCACAAACCATGTTACCCGTCTCATACTTGAGTCTACTCCTCCAGGAAAGACATACTGTGCCTCAAACTGTTCAGATCCAGATTGTCTTATAATATTAACTGATTTTTAAACTTTACTAGGAAACATTTACACACAACTCCTAAACTGACAACTCAAGATATGGGCCTTCTTTTTGATAGCCTCAAAGGGTACCTGGCCCCACATCTTCAAAATCCTGACACAAGGAGCTAAAACTGCCTTGAACCAAGTTAATCTGGTCCTTTATAATCCCCAACTCTCTAGGGTTGACCCATGCTTGCCAATATTTATATTTTTCCTACTCAACATAGGCCCACTGTGTTGACGCTCCTTTGGCAGCATCAGGGTCCTTCACAGTGGCTATATATGCATATGTTCCACATAAAACCAGTACTCCCTTTTATAGTGCTGTGGCAAGGCTGGTCACTTATAGATGTATGCTATTGAGCTCTTTGGTCATAAAAGGTACAAACTATCATTATTCCTTTTTCCTCAACAATAGTAACTGTGGCAATTTTGTTTCTCCTGGAAATCTATGTTGGCTAACTTCCCTTATGTTATTGACAGTGATTATCTCCAAAGAAGTTAATACAATTTGCTTGCATCACACTCCTTGTCCTCCCTTCAAAACAATAAGCTCATCCCTCATAGTGGGAAGTGTGTGTTTTCAGATGGGTCCTTTTCAAGTAGGGGAGGTTATATAATGGCGCCCTCTTCTCAGAGGATACAGGTTTTTCTTCTGCATGAAAGACTGAATTGCTGTTTGTCATATGGGCCTTGCAACATCACTCATCCATTCCCATTAACCTCTTTTCAGAGTGCTTATGTTCATGGTGTGGTTCATACACACTGACCAATAATATCTTTTTCATTTATTTCATACTCTCCAAACTGTCATTCAGTCATGCCATGTACCTCATTTTATCAGCTATGTATGTTCTCATTCCGAGGTGCTGGGGCCTTCAACTGAGGGAAACGTTGCAATAGATTTCTGCACACTGTCACTGTTGCTCCCTCAGATGCAATTCAATAGGCTTCTACCTCCCATGCCACCTTCCATCAAAATACCTCTGCTTTGCACAAACAATTGCTTTTAACCCAGTTCCAAGCTTCACAATTTGTTAAACAATTTTCCCTTGGCATAATACATCTTCCCACACTCCCTGCTGGGATTAATCCCTGAAGGTTACACCCCAGTCATCTCTGGCAAATGGATGAGATTCGCATTCCCTAGTTTGGCTCTCTCCACTGGGTCCATGTTTCAGTGGATACTTACTTAGGATTCATTTTTATTCCATATGCACTGGTGAAACAGCTAAACATGTCTTTGCCCATTGCTTGGATGCTTTTAGTATCTGTGGCTCCCCACAGACACTTAAAACTTACAATGACCCAGCTTATACAAGTGTTGCGTTCTAAACATTGTGAAACTTCCCACATTTCTCTTAACATGGGAATTCCCTGCACCCTCAAGGTCAAGAAATTATTGAACATACCCACCATATTCAAGTTGATTTACAAAAGCAAGAGGGAAAATCCTTCCCTATAAAAATTCACATCCCCATAATAGACTTCACTTGACATTATTATTAATTTTTAAAATCCTACTTAGAATGGAACTAAGACAGCAGAAAGACAATTCAATCAGGTAAAGCAGCAGCTGAGAAATTTCCTTTGGGAGAATCTTCATACTGAAGAATGGAGGGGACCCAGCCTTGTACTCATGAGACCCAAGATATGCTTATCTTTTCAAATAATGCTGAACAACCCATCTGGATACCAGAGAGATATCTGGCTATATCATGGATCCAGACCCAGAGAAGTAGAGTTCCACCTTTCAAGAGCTTGATGCTTGGCCTTGTGGTGGTAATGCCATGGAGACTACACAGCTCACACATTGTTATTGGACCCATACCAAACGCTGGACCAATTGAAGAAATGGACTCAGGAACACCTAGGAGATAATACAGTGGAATCCTAACAATTCTGCTGCATTTTTTTTTTTTGCTATTCTCACCTTGGTCTCCTTACTGGTAGGGGCTTCACAAGCTATGCCCTTTTTCACATTCTTTCCTGATCAACTGTTTGCTCACATGTTGCCTTGGGAGGCACCTTGTTCCATACCCATTTTCACAAATCAATACCACCTTCTGGGAGGCCACTCTGATACTCATCCTTCAAAAACAATTATAGTTGAGTGGCTACACTTCCCCTCTGTGTCAGATTATCCTCCTTGTGCCTGTGTACTCATGGGAAAAAACTTCCATTGTTTGTAATTCACCAAGAGTAGTCTGATGACTTAAATAGATTCAATCTGTCCCTAAAAGCCAAATTATTCATGTTCACTTACTTCATGCCACAATACTATGTGTTGTGTCCCACAAAGTAAATCTGTGCCCTGGGAGGGATATTGTACCCATCAATATACCTTGACAACCATTATAAATGTTATTATGGATTGGTCCCACACTATGTATAATGTTACAGTGCATTATCCATCTTCTGTACCTTCTCAAAAATATATCTAAAAGGATTTATGATATTTTGTCACTAATGAGTCCCCTATTACACTTTCTAGTCAGTCTAAAAGACATTAACCATCTAGGTGCTCAAAAATATTGATCCAGAGCTTTTGTCTATAATAACCCTTATGCCCTTCTGGTAGGGACCCATTAATATCATTAAGGCCCATTAAGAAAGTGATAATTACAACATTAGTTACAATTATAATCTTACTTCTGAGATTACTATCTTTAAGGATAAATATTTTAATATTGTACCATTTATTATGATTCCTACTAATATTTCTGGACCATATTATGATTGAGGTCTAAAAATCCTAAAAGAAATAAACAATTGACTCACCCAAAGGATGGTGGGGCTTGTAATTCTAGGGTTTCCTTAGTCAGCTTTCTTGCCACTACACTGTATTCTCATCTGCAACCTTAGCCCAGAGTGTACAAAATGTATATGTGGTACAGTCCAGCGGGGGGGGGGAATCACATATGGTTTAGAAAACAAGATAGATCTCAAACTAGAAATACAGTGTAATGCACTCAAGGCAACTGTTTTAGATAGAGGAAATCCAGTTAAAGCTCTCCAGTATTGTCAGGGGCAACAATGCCATCTTACATTTAGCCACATGTGGCTGACTGCTCTAACCATACAATGAAATTCAATGGGAATGGGAGAAAGTGAAAGCACACTTAATGGGTCTATATCATAACAGAAGTCTAGACTTACAAATACTACAACAAATTATGGCTTTTTAACATGACCAACTCAGTGTCCTCGATCCAGATTAAGTAACTAAATCTATGTTTCATCTGATAAATGGATTTAATCCTTTTAACCCAGCACACTATGCAGTCATCACATTAAGAGTACCATTAATTATTGTTCTAACAATTTGCTTATGAGTCCTCTGCAGAATCTTCCAAAGACATATTGTCTCTCTCCCCTTAAGATGACATCAAAGCAGCAACTACAAAACAGAAAAGGGGGAGATGTTGGGAGCAAAACTGTACCTCTGGTATCCAGGACAAGAATTCACTGCATCTTGTGAATTTGGCAGGGCCCCATGAGAAGTGTATGCAGCTCAGGGACCTGATGCACAAAGTGACTTGGCCTTCCCCTGAGATAATATAGACACTTCCACTTTTGTCCCCCATGTAACTAGCAAGGCATTATGTTTTCCTGAAGATTAGATGTTCTTCCTATTCTGGATCTTACCTTCCTTTCAAATTCTCCATAAATGTGCTTCAGCCTTTGAGTGATTCTCCCATCAGAAGTGGGGCTCCACCTGACTGCAAAAGCCAAAGAAAGTGGTATAGAATACCTTATGTTCATCATTTTATGGCTCTTTGGTTCTTGGACCCTTACAGATATAAATGCACTTAATGAAGCCTCTGAGAAGCAGGAAATTCATAACAATGATTCTGTTTTAACATTTTTATCCATCTCAGGGGGATGTGGATCTCTCATCTGTTTAATAAAACAACCACACTGGGTGGTCTCTTTGACCTACTTTAAATCCTCAGGTAAGAAAAATCAGTTCCTTCTTGTACGCCTCAGACAGTTTTTAGCACCATAGAACATACTTAGAGTTTGCTCGCAGCTCATCCCTGTTCCCAGAAGTAACAGCAAATACTCAAGTTCCTTTCTTTAATGGCAGATAAGCAACAATGCAAAGAATGTTTAGGCCAGTGTTGAGAAGACCCTGGTAAATATGCTAACAGGTGTCAGAATTTGACTCTTGCTTTTTACCCAAAGTGAGATGTGGAATTTGTCTTGGCCATTTTCAATACCCAAGGTCTCTATCACCTAATTGCTGAACATAACCTTTTCTGTGTTCAGTAAATGGGATATATATGAAGACAAAAGGAGGACTAATGGCAGGGGAGACCAAAATTATGGCTGGAACAATTGGAAACATTTTTAACACAGTCAAGTTGAAGGAAGGAAAACCCAAGGTTGGTCAGTCAGGAAAGAGTTCTTATTTTTAAATGCAAAGAAATAACATTGGGCAGGGACTGTACCAAGCCACTACCTAGGCCCTGATCCATGTGTGCCTGACTCAAGCCACTGGATGATTCACTACCCATACTTCTAGATAAGGATTGGGCCAGTGAAAACCCTCACTTCCCACTCTGACGAAGAGGACTGAAGGTACTTGGGGAAATCTTCAATGCCCATATCCACAGATATCCTCATCTCCTGACAAGAAATCCTAGACATTATGGGTAAGCAAATTCAAGTCCTTAGAAAAGTGGCTGTTTTAACTCCCTTCCCAGGAAAACTCCACCTCTAGATCTACAGCCACAACTGGAGTTTAAGGGACCCCTACTGGACTTTTCTTACTCTTGTTCTGACATGTCAATTTCAAGTTCACATATTTGACCATGAGTTTAGTTGTCCCATGGTGTCCTTCTCGCTTACTGGGAAAAGATTTACTAGTAAAATTGGGGCCATTTCTCCAATTCCTACAAAGGACAGAGGATTTTACCTGTTGGAATTACATCAAGCCTTCCTGATCTAATTAACCAACAGGTGGATTCTGCTGCATGGTATATAAGGCTACCTGGGAGGGCAACAGCAATTATAGCTGTGTTAATAGAAGCAGCTATGAAACTTTGGAGAGAAAGCTAGCTCTATTTTTGAGACAAATGGTTACATATGGTTGATAAAAGACAATTCACCATGTAACAGGCCATGTTTCTAAACATTCCTGAGGTTACCATAAAACTTGTACTACGCTTCTGCCTCACTGATGCCTACAGGATTAGAAGAAACAGGTGGTTTCCCAGACTCATATAAGCAGGCAGAACCATCAGTGACCTATACCTCTAAGACCTGAGGTGGTATGGTTACTTTCTCCAAGGAAAACACCAAAAGGTAGGTTATGCAGTTGTGAGTTCACAACAGGTCATTGAAATCAAACCCCAGCTCCCACCAAGAAGGTCTACTCCAGAAGCAGAGCTCATAGTCCATACTTAGGTACTGATATTAGGAAAAGGCAAAAAACTATATTCACAGGCTCCAAACAGACCTTTCTGGTGCTACATCTCATGCAGCAATCTGGAAAGAAAGAGGCTTGCTAACTAACAAGCCATCATTACCAAGCACAAGCAGAAAATTCTACAAACTCCTCAAGGTAGTCTATCTTACCCAGGCAAACTGCTATCATTCACTGCAAAAGATACCAAAGAGACATGTATAAAGCCTCCTTGAGAAATCAAAAGGCTAGGAAAAAGAGGCAGGGTGGTCAGACTTCATTTTAGGATAAAGCCAGTCCCACATGAACTAAAAAAAGACAACTTAAAGCTATTCCTATAAACCTCTAGATGATCTGTGGTTCTCTTTCAGAAAACAAGACTCAAGTTCTAGATAAGTAGAGCCACAAATGACTCCCAAACCACTACAGTTTGAGACTTTAATTAGCTCCATAATATAATTTATCTTGTGAGTTATGACTCTCAGATTCTTGATAGTCTAATATCTGTCATGTGTTCTCCACCAGAAGCATGGAAATCCCTAATTGCTAGATCTAGTCCATCTTTTAAGACAGACCAGAAAATATTCTAATCTCTTCCCATTCTTTGGGCTCCAAATTCCCAACCCAATAGTAAGCTTTATCCATTGATGGTTTCAGATGGTGATCAAGACAACAGCCTGTTAACTGACAAATTCACCAAACATTCTCCCATTAAACAGGCAGCTCAATTGTTCTTTACATATAGGCTCAATTGTTCTTTGTTATTGTGTTCAGACAGATTTTTCTTTTCAACCCAGCTGGTGAGCCACAACATCCCAAGATAGAATTTCAGCTGGAAGTAGCTATATGAAGACAGTCGTACCCATAATTGGGTACAGTTATGGAGATTTATGTCCGTTAGGGGAGATGAGGCAGATTAGGGCATGGCCTGTCACAGATCCAGGAAACATGTGTCAAAGCCCTGTACCTAGGACCACAAAAGACAATCTTTTCTTCTGGCATGAAATCAAGCAGGTTCTTGATAGGATTGTCTGGATATGACACCAAAATGGGAGATACAAAATATATATAACATTGATTTTGTTGTCACTGTAAGCTTTCAGTGACCCATTCTGCAGAATGTACTTTTCCTACTTTAATTGGCCTGCATTCTCTACAGGGCATACTCCTTTTCACACCTTTAATACCTTTAATATATGTAAAAACCTTGCTACTTTTCTTGTATGTTTTTTCCAGTTATATGTTCAGGATACCAAGAACCTGGAAATGGTGTCTGGGAAGAGCACGCAACCCAGACCCCACGAACAGATTTTTGCCCTTTCTATTGGCACATGCCCCTCTTACTAGGCTGTAAAGAGATAAAAGATTTTTAAATATTCAGTTTTCTGAATGTTTCAAACTGGTTTAAATTATGTAGCTATTTATAAAAATACCATGGATTCTTAGTCAAGAGAGGGATCATGCCTTTTGTGTCTTCCATTTACTAGGGTACATTGGTGTTTGGAGCAGGAATACCAACCATGTCCCTTTTTCTTGAGTTGATGATGAACCTACAGTCAACACTATACATCTTCCTCCAGAATGCACTTAAGTGATTAGCACTAGTGCCGAAGGCTGTTATAACAGTGATGATTCAAGGACCCCACTCTTTGGATTTATATCCTTGTTCTTTGATGCCTACTGATCATTACCTTGAACTTGAGTTTTCTGGAGTTTGAGACAGGGTCTCACTTTTTCATGTAGGCTGACCTCAAACTCACAATGATCCACCTTCCTCAGCCTCCTAAAGGCTGGGATTATAAATGTGTACCATGTCATGTGTAACTTGAACTTGAATTCTTGAGTCTTGTTTCAAAAAGAAAATCCTTCTCCACCATCCACCTAAATCTGTCTTCATCAGTTTCCAGCATTCATCTGCAACATTTGCACTCTTTTTGTACTATAAGTGAGCAGGTGTCTGTAGGTGTCCATTAGACAGATGATCCCTCCAATTCTCAGCTGAACCTTGGTGTTTCCAAACCCAAAGGCCCTCAACTGCCCACATGAATAGCTAACTTCTGGATTTTCCTTTTGGAGATGGCAAGTATGAGCAGGGCAAGAATTTGAAAATAAGTTGTTTTGTGGATTAGTATATATTTCAGTCATAACTGATACACAAGGATTTATGTGTGGCAGGGTTTTCTGAGAGAAAGGTGTTCACCTCTTAACCAAGTTTAAGTCTGGCTGACTGTTGATGCCATTGAATTTGCAAGTTTTCTTCTAACTCACTTGAATTGTTTTAAGGTTTCCCAAGTCTTATATGGCATATATATGGTAGAACACATCCAGATGTACAGTGTGTATATGAAACTGAGTTTCAACCCAGTTTATTACAAAGACCAGCATATTCGAGACATTAATTTTTATAAAATGTCAAACCAGTAAATGTAATAGAGGGACATCCACATAAATACTGGATCATTTTAACCTTATATTGGTGTAGGCATAGGCTTTTGTCTCACGAGTCTCATGCCTCCACATTTAATGTACTGTATTTAGTCTGAAGACTTCATGTTACTCAGTTCTTCTCCTTAAACCCCTAAATGTTATAGCAAGTTTACCTTGACTTTGGAAATGGAGAGAACCAGTTTAACAAACACATCCTCATGGAAAACTTGTTGGCTTGCAACTATAGAAATGTTTGTGGTAGGTAACAAATACCAAGCTTCTTTAACTCAAGTAAAAAGAAACCAAAATGCACTTTAGACTCCAAGCCTGAACCAAGAGGCTTGACTTCACCAAGAACCAGTCTGTTTCTGTACTCACCACCCTAGGCATCAGAGTAGTTCTCAGGTCCACACTGAGCCTCTCTAGCATCCTCTCCATGGGAAATCCCAGGTTCTGTTTCCTGTAAATACTCATAACTTTTCCAACATTTTCAAAAGATTCTAGAAATTACAATTGCCAAGTTCAGCTATGTTGTGTTCAGTTGTTGGCCCATCTTGATTACATACCCATCCCCATATTAGTCACTTTCTCACAGGTACTTCCCATTCAAAATCACAAGTCCACCTTCAGCTCTACTGAAGGTTGGGATCCCCTCAATTTGGCCTAATTGGTAAAACCAAGGAGACTGTCAAAAATTTAGCTCTTGTGTGTTATTTGACTCACTCCAAAACAGTTCAGACCACTGGTGCATTTCTGAAGTTATTGGTGATGACCACACTTATAGAAGCATACTTAAAGCTTCTCAGTAACCAAGAATGTAAAGGTACCCTTTATAGAGATTTCTGAGGAAACAGTTTTCTTGCTGTATCTACTCCAAAACCTGTAGCTTTATAGGTTCCATAACTTATACAGTGCAAATTAGTGATATTATTGTCCTCCCAATGTGTTTCCTTACCAAAATTCAGGTGCTTCAGCAGTGTTACAAAGACTTGCTGAGCTGAGAAATCACACACATAGAATTTAGGCATATGAGTAGTAAGATTTTTAAACACTCCACTACAATTAAAACTATTCCAGCAACCGATTCCCTTTCCTCCATAGATCCTAGAGATAACAATACCACAGTACATATCCTACCTCAGACATAAATGGGTTTTTAACCCTCTTTGGGTTCTAGGCTTCTTAACTAGAAATGTGGCAGCTACAGTAGTTTTATCCTCCTGCTATAAAGACTCATTTGACTGATATGCACAGGAAGTAGTCATGACAGGGATACTAAGGCAAGCCCATTTTTCCAAGATGGGTCCCTCCCAAGCAAAACAGAGTTAAAAACCTCTGAGCCTAACCAAAATCCCATGCCATGCCACTTCAAGTTGATCTATTATATCTAATTTTTCCTTCTCTGCCTTCTGAGATGAAGGGCTGCCTGTAGCTCCTGTTTTTAAGACATTTACTCCAATAAGTTTCCACAAACAATTCTATTTTGGTGTTTCTTTCATATTGGACCCAATCAAACCTAGGACCTTACTGATCTTCCCTTACCCTGGCTCTATCTCCCAAGAACCCAGCAGGGAAATTATACTTCTATCTGCCAAGAAAAAGTACCTTCTTCTGATGGAGCTTGTGTAGGCTTCAGTTTTTACCAGATCTCTGCTTTATGCAAAATTCAACGCAAGCAGACCAAGATCCTATAATCTTATTCAAAGAGGAAATAACCATACTAACTAGTCTAGAATTAGTTTTCAAAAAAGCATTTGATCATCATTGTAAAGATGTCAACTGCTCTTGATATCCTACTCCATTATTTGTAAATTCTTGTCAACAGCAAATTTTCAATGTATGGGATAGGATTAAATATAAGGACTAACAAGTAGCAGGATCTCAGGGAGAAATACAGGGAACTATAAACAGGAGATGTTGATCAAAGACCCTTCCTTCCTCCATGCTCCTATCCCCCCACTAGGTGCACAGCATAGAACTTGACTCAGGCAACAGGCCATCCTTTCCAGCTGCAAACATATATACCTTTCCCACAACACCAGTGAAGAGCCAACCCCACCCAAAGTGTCCAGTTTGACAGTCCCTGCTTCAAAGAAAGCCTAACTCCAACCATGCAACACTGTCACAAACTTTATCTAAAATATGTGTGCCTTCCAGAGTCCATGGCTTTCCCCACAAATGCTGATCTTCCTATTATGTCCTCTTCACTCCAAACCTAGAGAGCATGAGAAACTCTGTCCTAACATGTCACAGAAAATGCATTGCCAATTCATTTAACTTTTGATAAGACAGAATAGATAGCTACAAATCACTTCTACTTGTGCACATGCCTCTATACCAAGGTTTAATTTCCTCTGAAGCACATATTATAGAAGTGTGAACTTTCTTAAAAAAAAGGTACTCAACCTTGAAGAAAGCTCACTTTTTTATAACCTACTCATTCACTTCTTTCACTACTTTCCTGCTAGATATGCTTCCCACTATCTGGGAAAAAACCAACCATCTGGCAGCCACACAAACATCACATTCCCATTTCCTCATAATGACCATTTCATGATTCCACTGGAATTTAATGCAAAGTCCTCTAAGCATTTGAGAAAAGACACCAAACCAATTTCAGTGGCCATATCAAGTCAAAATACAATGAAACTTTAAGATTTAGGATTTAAACTTTAGGATCCAACAGAAGAGTAAGATCACAACCATTGTCAGCATGGAGAATAATATTGTTCTAATGAACCTATCTCTTGAAATCTTCTGCAGAATGAGTTTAAGTACTACCAAAGCCATAATATTTACACCAGCCTCCCTGGGTGGAGGGAGCTCCATGAAGAGGGAACCATGTGTACAATGTACCCAGCAAGGAACAAAATGGAACATTCATATCTGTGTCTGCATTTCACCTGACCAGGTACAGCATAGCCTCTGAACTCCACTTGGGAGTATACAAGGACTTTAATTCCTGTATGTTCTGGTTGAACATAGACCCTACAGTTCCTTCCAGTTATTATAGGTCATGCCTTCCTCAACAGCTCAGGCCAAGCTGGCTTGTGACAACACTTGCTAGTAAGGATCTCAAATATGTCCACATTTCCCCATCATCAAGTCATCTCTTTCAGATTCTCATTGGAAGAGCAAAGCCACAAGGAGATAGGTATATTCCTGAACTGTTGTAGCTTGTCTATATTGTACATCAGTTTAAAAGTCACTGTTAACCTATTGATTAAGGAGACCCAGATATTTCCCAGATACCTGCTAAAGACATGATATCCATGTCCAAAGCATCTTGACTATGCTCTATATTTGCATAAGCCAAGAAAATATACTCATCAAGCCCAGTATGTAGGGAATAGAAATTGAGTCTTGATAAATAGCTGGCTTTGTCAGACTTAGTAGAGTGACATGAATACCAGTATGTACCAATGACTAGGCTGTGACCAAGAGCCTGCCATCTGCTCAGGGGCCTGGAAGAAAAAGGACTGGAAAGTTAAATATATGGAATGAATGTATAACACACGTTTATTTTCATGTATTATAATAAAATACCCCATTAATAACCAGATTCGAGCAAACAGCTAATACTGCAGCCTTGATGGCAAATAAGATATATATGTGCCCAAGAACATGAACTGCAACTTTCTAAAGAAATTCTTACTGTTGCTACCTCATTCTTGCAAGATAAACTGTTTCAATATCCCACAATGGGTTAAGGAAATCAAGCTGCTATTGGTAACAAATTAAGCTCATTCTGTTCCAAAATCTGTAAATCTAGCTCACAGAGACAGCTACCAAAAATTGGGCAGAGTGTACAGGTGTATCTTTCCTGCTTGCAAAGTCCCAAAACCATCCACTCTGGAGTCTTCAGCAAAGATGCACTCACAGTATGAAACAATTTACAGCAAACTCAGTCTGTCCACCAGAAAACATGATGGTCCCCTGTCATACCACCTGTCACCACTGGCCTCTAGGAGCAATTCCATTCTCATATTCCAAATATTGGCAGCAATTATACCCCTGATTCCAACATGGGCACTGGGACAGAAGTTGTCTTCACAATTGTCTTTCCCACAGAGAGTCTGATACTCTGATGCCAGGAAAATCTGATGGGTTTATGTCTAGATGTCCCTCCAAAAGCTCATATGTTCATAGGTGGGGCTTTTGAAAGGTGGTAGGATAAGGGGTAACACACAGCTCCCTTGCTATTAATGGGGTACATCTCCCTTCCAGGTTCTTCCCTTGATTCTCCACCTCACCATCACCAGGAAACAGGAACAGCTTTTTCTCCACTATGCCCCTCAGCTATGCCACCCTGCCTTGGAACCTGCCAATTATGGACCAAAACCCCTACAAACTGAACCAAAATATACTTTTCCTCCAAGTATAGGTGGTCACGTATGTTGTCTTCCAATGAAGAAAGTGACTAAGACAGATTTTGGTACAGGGAGTGAAATCATTTTTATGACTGACAATATGGTTCAAAAACCTTTGGAACTACTTCACAGGCAGTTTTAAAAGGTTAGGAGATGCTGGTTAGAGAAACCATCCAATGACAAACCAAGCTTGATGGGAAATTCTAGTCAAAATTCAGAAGACTAGAATGATAATAAAAGACAGTAAAGGCCAGGCTCAAAGTTTTAGCTGGGAAAAAGGACTCCATTGGCCATTGGATTCCAGGCTATGTGTGTTATGTTCTGGCAGAAAATTTGTTTATGTTTTACCCATGTCCTCAGACTTTGGATTACACTAAGACATTAAGGGTGATGAACTAATCTGGCATAAATTTCAAGGCAATCCAATATTCAGGCTATGACAAGGTACTAACTGGGGACTTTTACTTAGTTCTACATTGAGAATCAAGATAAAAACATAGCTATATGATTTAAAAATTGAGTTTTACCAGAAAGGAAGCTCTTATAAAGTTGGAGCAGAAGAAAGCTTGGTTTCTAGAAAGCCTACCATTTAAAAAAAAAAAAAGCACTTTACTGTAGGATAATAGGAAAGATAACTTCAGGGCTTTTCAGGAAGCAAGACATCTCCCTTTGCAGGCTCCAGGGTACAGTGCAATAAGACTTTGCTTAGGTAAGAGCCCCAGGGCACCTTCCTTTAGAAAGGCTGCCTAAGAATGTTTCCCCTGGACTTGCTTCACAGTGCCATCCAGGCACTTAGAGACCTGCACAGTCATGATCCATGGGAACAGGCTACTGATTAAGCCGATTGTAGACGTTGGCATCAGCCACATGGTGCTGCTGGATTATAGGCAAACAGAATGCAAGTTGTGGGGTCAGGTAGGTTTTCATCCAAGTTTCAGAAGAGGGCAGTGGAGGCTAGGCAATGTGTGAAATTGTAAAGACACCAGGAATTGGGAAAAGCCAAGATTGTGAAATACCTTGGGAAAGCCATACATAGTGTGTGGAGACTCACAAAGAGGTCAATATGTGGTACAACCAGCAGAGAGAGATGGGGCTACCCAAGCCCTTTGGAGTTCATGTCTTACTGCTACAGTGTGACCCTAGTACTGGACATGGAACCATGGAATTTAATATTTGCCCTGCTGGGTTTTGGTTTTGCCCTGGTCTTATTGGTTTCCAGTTCCCTTTGGGAATGGGAATATTTCTTTTTACCATTTTACGTCAGCAGGTTTTAATTTTTTTAGTACATTTGAGTAAGTATTTGCCTTACTCAAAAAAGATACATTGGACTTGGACTTTTTTGCAATAATGTAACTGCTAAAACTTTGGAAGCTCTTAGAGATGGATTAAACATTTTTTCATAGAGATATTCACTAGTCTTTTGGGGGTTAGAAGTAGAATGTTATGGTTTGTATCTAGATGTCTCTCAAATCTGCGTATGTTCACAGGTAGAGCATTCAAAGGGCGATTGATTTAGAGGGCATTATACCTGACTTTCTATTAGAAGGTATGGTCTGGAAAGAAGAGGTAGGGCACTGGGAATGTGACTTGTAAGAGTGTATCTCCCTTTCTGGCTCCACCTTTTAAACTTCAATTAGTACATGTTTGTAATATATAATAACTACATTCAGCATGTACAGTCAGTACATGTACATAACACATTAATTCCTTTTTCATCCTTTCCCCTGCCCACCTCCCTCTCTCCACACTCCTAAGTCACCTTCTCCATTTGCAAGGAATCTATCTCCCCATTTCCTAGAATCTTTTATTTTCTGGATCCTCCTTTGACTTTCTCTTTTCCTAGACACCACAATGTGAGCAACTTTCCTCCACTAGGCCTTTCCACCATGCCATTTCTGCCTGAAGCCAACAAGACCATGCAAGGGCTGAAACCTCTGAAATGAACTAAAAGAGACCTTTAAAGTTGCCGGCATCAGATGTTTTCTCCTAGCAATGAAGAAACTGGCTAAGAACCAAAGGTCACATCAAGTTCCTCATAACTTTCCAAGGATAATATTCCATTGTTACTTAATTTTCTATGTAACACTATCTTAGAACTGGGCTCATGCTCTGACATAAGTTGTTCTTTGGTGTGAGCAAACTTGTTCAGAGTCACTTGTGTACCCACTGCCTGTCCTGTAGTGCTCTGCTTTAATTAATGATAGCAGGTGGGCAAATGTGTTGGTGGTACAGATTTCTGGTAGTTCAGAGGTATGAGAGAATTCTTTCAGCACTTTAAACTGTCATGGCAGCATGCCTTCTCTGGATTAGAAACTTTGAAAGATTTCTCAGATATTTATCCTTCAGCTTCCCCTTCACTGAGGTTCTTAATAAAGCCAGTCTTGAGTTCTCTAGAAGCTCAACTTTCCAACTTATTTCTGGGGAATTCCATCCTTTGAGTATAGCAGGTTATGGGAGATAACATGCCTTCCTTCCCCTTGGTGTTCCTGGAAATTTCCATCTCCAGCTCATGTTCTTTAGGCTCTGATTGTAGAGTATAACTGGAACCAGTGTGAAAGTCAAAGAGGAATCTAAATAGAAGATCAAACAGAACCAAGTGTTTTTCTTAAACTGAAGATACCAAAACAATGAAAGCCGAGAAACAAGAGTCTCCTCAAGCAAATTAATTCAAATTTCACCCACCAGCTAGTTATAAAATCATTTTCCCTCACCAGTTCTTTCCCCTCCAACTGAGGTGCATCAGGACACCTTGCGCAACTGGTACCCACTGGTGAATAACACTAGCCAAAAATAGATTTACTGAGGCTCTGGATACAGGGCCACATGCATTAAAAACATGAGTGGGGAGCATGGCAGTGGCATTGTGGATATTCCTAGACCACTCACTACACAAAGGCAAGTGATTTCTAATTGAATAAATGAAGGCAGTGGGCAAGAGAGCAAAACTGTAAAATGAGTAAATAGCAGGTAGTTCAGTGGAAGTGTTAACTTCTGTTTAGGGGGTCATGTCAACATCCTGGGCAAGAATTGCTGCAGGAGCCATTCACCCTAAAACTGAATCCATTTTTATCCCTACATTTTTTGAGGCCCATTTACTGTAAGATGCTGTCACATGTTATGTTTTCCATGTCAGATGCATTGGATATTCTGTGCAGAACAGTTCTGGTGCTTGACTCTGCCAGAATATTTCCTCTATCACCAAGCTACATAATCTCAGGCTTGAAGAAGAATGTGCTCAGAAAATAAAAGTTAGTAACCATGAGAGAGAAGAAAGCAGCTTCAAAATACTGTATGAGATCAACCCACTGTATGAGATTAACCCAAAATATGCACCATTAAGAATTATTTTGAACTGAAAGGCAATTGAGAAGCAGTGGAAGTGACATCTCTGGTCTCCCAGATTTGTAGAGAAGCAGCACAAAATTTACGCAAAGATTTCCCTTCTCTTCCAGGAAAGACAAAGGGGGAAAAGGCTGATCTTCATAAGACAACTCTAGACCTGTAGCAATCCTGAGTCAGGATAACTCCACTGTCCACCTTTTAGCTACCGCAAGTTTGCCTTCCCGCAACTTGCCACCCCTCTAGATTCATAACTTTTTTCATCTTTTCACTTCTGGAATTATATTGTTCATTCTAGACACTAAAAATAAACTGGAATTCTAGGCTACCCATTTCAGATTTACGCATTTCCTGAGTAATTCCCAAGCATATCCAAAATATACATGCTTCAGTTTGTCTTCCCTTTAAAAAAGTTTCTTCCTTGACCATAATCTGTAGTGGGTAGAAGTCACAGGAGTAGTAGTAGCTATCTCACTTCTATTATTGTTTCTTCAGAAAGAGTAGCATGTTGTGTCTATGAAATGGCTCATAAGCTACTAAATGTAAATACAAGCAGAAAACCCATATATACATATGGGATAATTATAGTGTTATGCTGGTCTATACACAGCTGTTCTCTCAAACTGTATATTTCCTGGCTCCTATATTTTCAGTGTTTAGTCTGATAAGCCTTCATGTTACTTAGTTCCAGCAAAGGTAACTATCAGGTTGATTTTAACCTTGAAAATGGAGAGAACCCATTTGATACATGCATTCTCAAAAGTTCTATTTGATCATAACTATTTGTAGCTTATGGAGCAAAAGGTAACAGATTTATGCAAGAAAACTCACTGATTAAAAATTGACAAAAATGTAACAGACTCCACATTATACTAGACCAAGAGGCTTAGTTTCACCAAGAACCAGATTTGTTGTTTGTATCTTCTGCACCCTACATAGCATCTGCTTGGTTCTCAGGGTCCAATGAGCCCCACCCCATGGGAAATTCTAGCCTCTGTATTCCCATAAGTGCTTCTTCACCTCACTAACCTTCCGAATTTTCTTCTAATGGCCTCTGTAAACATTAGCCAATTCCAGAAATGTGGCCTTGGATTTCTGCATCATGCACATTTCAATTGCATGCCTTTTCCCCACTAACTCACAGCGGTCATGGGTGCCAGCATAGAGACATGGAATACCATTAATAAACCCAATCAGTCATATTCACAACTGATAATGACCAAGGATAGAGGCATAATGGGAAAAGATGTCTTTATAAAGTCATCAAGGCTGGAAATTTAGGAAGAGTCATTTAAGAAAGCACTTGATAATTGTTCTCTAGAAGACAGGGACATTATGTACCATCACTACTCATTTCTCAAAGGCACCTATCATGCAAACTCCCACACCCACCTTAAGCTTTACTTATTGACCCCTTGAAACCATTCAACTTGGTCTTACTGATAAAACTAAGGAGACTGTCAAACTATTTAACTATTACATATTAGTTGATTCAGACAGAGCTTAGATCACCGGTGATGACCACATTAATGGAACCACTCCTTCAGTAACAAAAGAATTTGTGGGTACATTTCAGAGGAAAGAAAAGGAAATTTCTAAGGAAATTTCTGCCTCTACCCCCAAAAGCTTCCCTTTTTCAGGTTCTGTAACGTGCCTAGTACATAATAGTGATTTAATTACACTCCCAATATGCTAACTAAAAAGACTTCAGGACACTTGAGCAGTTTAAGGCCTTGGGAAGTTGGACCTAACACACAGAATTCAGGTATAAGGATGCTAAGATCTTTAGATGCTCTGATGTGATTTGGAACTTTAAGCAGTCGACTCTTTCATGCATAAGATCTAGAGCTAATAGTTTTAGGTCCACGCCCTGCCTCCGACATCAGTAAGTTTTAAAACCTTATGTGGGAAGTGATTTCCATACCCACATTCTAAGTCTCTTAACTACAGCCCTAGTAGCCACTTTATAGTGTGGTTTACTTGGGCTGCTGGGGAGTGTAACTGACAGACACAGGTAATAGCCAAGTCAGATATGAATGCAAGCCTACATTTTCAGGACCAAGATGCCTTTAAGTTAAAAATGCACATTCAACCTATCCAAGTTTCCATGTAATGTCACTCCTAGCAGAGACACTATACCTACCCCTTTGCTTCTTAGTGGGATGGGAGGACTCTTACGGCTCCTACTCTTTCCAGAACATTTATTCCCAGTAAGTTTCTATATGTCCAGTCTTATATTGGTGTTTCCTCTGGTAGCTTGTGACCCATCCCACAAAGTAATAGGTTTCTCTCCAATTCTGAGCCAACAAGCAAAAACCCAGCAGATCCTTTATATCTTGAACCTTCACATTAAGGTTCCTTTCTCTGATACAACTTTGTATAGCCATCAGTTCTTATCAAATTCTGCTTTATGCAAAATGCTAGCAAAGACCAGGCACAGGATCCCACAGCTTGATGCAAAGAAGAAACAGATAAAACTGAACTGGGAGGGCCAGGAACATAATTCAGTGGCACAATGTCTCAGGCAAGCACAAGGTCCTGAATTCGATTCCTGGTACAAAAAAAGTCTGAACTGGGAATCTGTTTTGAAGAGTCATGGGATCAATGTGAGAAAGAAGCCAATAATTTCACTTCATGCCCTGCTCCATTGTGTGTGGATTTTTGTCCACAGCAAATAATCCCTGGCTATCAAGATAAGGGAAGAATAAACAAAAACTGTCAAGTAGCAGGATCTCGGGTGAAAATACCAACAGTATGGCCTGATCAGCACAGGTATCTCCCATATATTCCTATATTCTCTCACTGAGACCAAGGCTCATCCCTGTACCCATAACAGATCATGCAGTTACACTTGTCAGAACCTCCCATCCACCAGACCACAAGTAGTCAAGGATGAGGCACAACCAACCTGGTCAAGTCCTATATTCTCTAGTATGTTTGTGAGAACTGTCCAATCTCATGCAGTACTGTCATAAGCCAACCTACAACATAGGGGTGCCTTCAAAACACAGCTTGTGTCTTTCCCCATGAACTGGTCTGCTCATGTCCTCCTCTCTCCAGCTACAAAGAACACCAGAACACTTAGCTCTCATGTCATAGATGAGGCTTTTCCAACACATTAGCCTTTGACAAGATAGTTTTATATACTGACTTCTGACTGCTTCTACATATTCTTCTACATCACTGTTTAATTTTCTCTTAGGCACCAGATATTGTACAAATGTGAGTCAAGAGGCCAAACAAGTGGTACTCCATGTTGCATAGGAACTCAATATTTCTTTTCCTCATATTTATTTTTCTTTCACCACTGCTATAACCAATATTGTCCCCATGCACTGGGAAAAACCAAAATGGCAACAAGTCTTCAAAGAACAGTGGAAGCTTCACAGTCCCATCCCCTCATAATAACCACTCATTAATAATGATAAAATTCACAGAATGAAGTCCTGTCTGCTTTTGTGGAAAAATACCAGACCATCTTCAGTTACAACAAGAACACAAAGCACAATGAGGCATGAAAACCTGTAAAGACAACCTAAGATCCAGCAGAACTGACCTAAAAGACCATGAGCTGGCCGGACATGTGGGACAACACTGCTCTAATGAACCTCTCTCTTGGAATACTCTAGAGGACAATCATCAGCACTACCAAAGTGATTGTTGGGATGTAAACATTAAGATGAATTTCTTAAGAGAATCCCGAGAAGGTACAGCATACACAGCAAGGAGCAGGATATACTGCTTACATCTGTGTCTACCTCCCTCCCCCTGCATAATTAAAGTGTCCCCCTCTGCTCAGAGCACACAGGGCATTAATGCCTGTCTCATCTTGTAGCACAAAAGCTGTGCTACAGGTCTGGGTATTATAGGTCATTGCAGTATCTCAGCTGACTTTTACAGGTCAGATGGCTCTTAGACAACATTAACCAGTGAGAATCCTAAATATGTCCAAGTTTCAAATTATCAAATCATCTCTCACCTCCTTTTCAGAAGATCACAATCACCAGATGTAGTTGCATTCCTGAATTACAATTGTATGTTCTTCAGCAGTTTAAAAACTTCCATCAAACCAACTGTTCTGAGATAAGGAAAGAGACCCAGGGCTTTCTCAAGTATTTGTTAAAGATGAGATGTCCACTCCAAAAGCATTTCAGAGATGTTCTATTTCTGTAGAAGTCTTAAGATAATGTACCCATAGAACCCATATGTAGAGAATAGTGTGTTGATAAACAGCAAAAGGGGTCAAACTTGGAGTAACAAAGCATCCCCAGATGCAAATATATACCTATGACTAGGCTGTGGCCAAGGTCCTAGCATCTGCTCAGCAACCTGGATCACAGAGGACTAGAAAATTAGAGATGAAGTGAATGCAGAACACAGACTTGTTTTCATGTGTCATCATATGATATCCCAATAAACATGAATCACGAGCAGCAGTGAGCAACTAAGCATGTAAATTATAGCCTTTATTCACAACTAGTGGAAAATGAACATGGTGGTGATAATGTCAAAAGAAAAATACATATATATATATATATATATATATATATATATATACCCCAAAATATAGCCACTTTTTCAAAGAATTGCCACTACTACTGCCTCTAAATGCCCAGCCTGGCAGAAAAACACTGAATATTAGTACCACTCACTATTGGTTAAGGAAACCAAGTCGTTAGTTGACCATAAACTGACTACATGAACCTGCTTCTATTCTAAAGATGCACGTACAAGTCCACAGGAACAGGTACCTAATCTGGGGACTTGGCAAGCACAAAAAACAACCTACACATATAACACCACCTATTGCTCTCTGGAATCTTCTGAAATGATCTCTCCAAAACTTTGAACTCAAAGCATCTCTATAATAGCCTACCATCCTAGAGAAGGCCCACAGTAAGATGCTTACCAGAAAGTCTCTTTATATCACAGTCCACCTCTCAGAACTATTCTCATAACACCAAGGCAACCTCAAAAAACAAATCACAGAATTCCTAAGTACATTTTAAAATTTGAGATGCCTTCTTTCATTATGTAACAGTACATTAAAGAGATGCTTGTATGATACCATTTCTCTAACAGAAAGGCTGCATGAGTTTGAGAACCACAATAAAATCTAGAGTGAACCCATCATTTACCACTACAAGTGGGACACTGAGTCACTTTGTAAGTCATCCTTATTGCACAGAAAATGGACTCAGAAATATGGGCTAATTTTACTCCTGGATCAGATACAAAGTCAGCTGACAACTGGATTTTAGATTTTCCCCATTTATGTTACATTCTTAGCCAGAGCTATTCATTGGAGATTCAGATCAGCAAATAAAGGCTGGATGACTATAAATGCATAAGCACTATCCCTCAACCACAATGAAAGCTGAGGGTAAGTACTACTTAAAAATGGATCAGAGAACAGGCATCACTGGTAACCCACGATTTGGTATTTCATGCCACTAGCATTGCCTTTTGAGGTCCTTTTAGGAAAAGGCCTATGGGGTAAGAAGTTGTGCTTCTGTAGTATGCACATCTACTTTGCTACACTGATCCCCAGGGACCAACTAGAGTGGCCACTCAATGTCACACTTCCCAAGCAACATCTCCATTGGATTCCCAAGTGCTGCTGGATGCTAAGGAAACCCAAGTTTAGATACATGAGATCAATCAGCAATTTGAGCAGTCATTTTCCATTACCATTGCCAAAACCAGATCACTGCCTCACAAACTAAGCCACTTACTACTTGACATTTCTACTTTTCCTTACAGGATCACACCTACACTGTGGTTCCATCCTCTCCACTCTTACTACAGCTTCCACTTCAGTTTCCTGAACAGGACCTTTCTTCCCTTGCCTTATACCATCATGATTCTTATGTGTGACTTACTCTATAGAAACATTCTGACCACTGGTGAGCAATACAGGGCAACTAGCACTGTGAGATCATGGAAATATCCTGCTTCAGTGCTTCCTTTTTCTAAAATTTGAAGATTTCTCAAACCTTCAAGTCCATTATGATGGCTACAACCTTTCTATCTCTACCAATTTTTCCAGGATATTGTATTTTGTATCTTCATTGAAAGGCTGGGGATCCACCTACTAAATCACAAAGTAAAACAATGTTGACAGTTGCCATTAAAATACAGGACCCCTGAACAACAAATACATTAAGACAAAAATAATTTAGGAAGTCAAAAAATTAAACTTATTCTGTTGGATTCATGTGCAGCTTTTTGTATGTAGGTAATAGTTTTAAAAATCCTTTTAAAGAAAACCATGCTTTTATTTGGCTTACTCCTACTGTGAATAATTCACAAACAATGAATATGGTCCCCTAAACAGATGAGTTATACATTTTATGCTCAGAACATGGTTATGATAAGGGAATAATCTCAACATCTTGGGCAAAAGTACAAAGTATAATTGCAATGCCAATATCAGCAAATCACCCAGTAGGTTAAGTCAGAGTCAAAATAGACAAGTTAGAAGTTAAGACTCAAATATATTGGTATTGTATATTAAGAATCAGGTACTCTGGGGAGGAAGGCCAGTCAGTCTTTGTCATAAAAGGACAGGCAGGACAACTGGGACTGGGAGGTCACTCTGTTGGAATCTACTTGAATCTGTGCAACACCCCAGGACCAAACTTTCTGTTGTGCTAAAATAAGTGGAAAATTAATGAAGACCCAGGAAATTTTTCAAGCTCCAGGTCAGAGCACATTTGTTAGGTCTCATGGCCTGTCAGTAGTCCCTTTCCAACTCGAAACTCTTTAAAGATTTACAAAAAGGGACTGCCTCTTATGTATGACAAATCAGAGTGAACTCTGGGAGAGATATGCATACTAAAGGTCACCATCCTATTTGTCCTTGGATTCCCTTCACTGAGGTTTTTGAAGCAAGATTTGGTTCCCTAGAAGCCTGACTTTCTTGTCCTGGATTTCTCTGGAGTTTCACTTTGAGTATATAAACAATAAGGGAGACAAGTTTGAAATTGATAATTTTTCCTTCTAAGATTGCTCCACCTCAAATATTTTTCAAATTTCCCCACTTCTGATCATCACATTCTACTACAGTGGCACCTCTGTTCAAACTTAATTCTTTCCATGAGTTTTGCTCATTAACAAAATTGGCTAAGCATCATGTCAAATTCATTGATCATGTCAATGTAGACCTTGGACAAATTCTATTTGGTTCTCATCCAATTCAGTTTAAAATCCAAATCATGGCAAGAATTGAGTTTGTGAAGCAGGCACTACTGTATATGGCATTTGCTTCTGCTATTGACCCAGATAACTCATGACATTCCTGAGCATAGCAATGTGTTCTGTCTACAATTTGCTTTTATCCTTCCTTAAAAGCGGATCATTATCAAGGTTCTAAAGCTTAAGTGCCCAGAAGAACCCCAATTGACCAGGATGAACACTGTTTCTCATGTTGGAGACTCAGTATTATAGGTAGCTAAGTTAGATTAAAAATATCATAGGCAGCCAGATAGGACTAAGGCCAGGCTTCAAGAAAGAAGAACTATTCACCCATATATTTCCCCTAGGGTTGAAAGGTAGTGATATTCTAAATAGGTATTAATTGTCTTGGGGTGGAGGACCAAACCTCCTTTACACACTCCTTCAGGCAAAGTCTTTGTCCATCACATGTGCACTTGCTCCATGACTTGTTTCTCCAATTGATCCTCATTTAATCATTACTCTAATGACTATACTTTTTGTATACTTATTAGTTGACCATATTTTTGTACCACCCCAAACCCATTCCATGATTTGGCACTGAATCAATATTACCTAGGTGACTATACTTTCAATCTTATTAATTCCACCTTAATCCCATCTCACCTCTTAGCTTTGCTAAATAAACATCCTTGAGAAGCTGGGTTGATGGGCAACCCACTCTCTGGGCTCTTTTGTGTCCCTGACAGACAAAAGCTTTGTTTCTCTCAATAAATTTTTCCTACTCTTAACCTCCATTGTTCCTAGAATTCATTCCTTGATTTTAGAGAACACAAACTCAGCATTTTGGATGTCTAGAAAGTTAAGTTTCACTCCCCTATGTCAATGGGGTCCAGACCAACTGAGACCCAGGCAACACTCTCCTGCCAACTGTGACAGAGGGTCATTTTCAGCCATGCTGCTGCTCAGCTAGTCCTTCATTTCCATTGCACTTACTGGCCAATTGCATTTCATTTAAATCTGCTTCCAAGCAATGCTGTCTGTTCCTTCCTCTCGGTGTTCCAGAGTATGTCAGGCTTGAGTCGAGATAGCAACCTAAACATCCTGAGGAATTAGACTGTGCTTTTTACGTTGGTTTCAGTAAAAGAAGCCCAAGAAAGAAAATTGGACCCACTGTCCAAGCCTGACCTCTCTCCAGGTGGACAAAAGGGAGCTCTCAGACTGCAACGGTTGCTCTGCCCCGTTTCACTTACCCGCAGTCCCCCATTCTCCAATCCTGCAGTTACTTAACCAGTGTGCTAATATATGTTTAATAAACATTGTACTTAAAAGGCAAAGGTGTGACCAAAGAGAAAAACCAGAAAGCCGAAGCAGTGTACAACAAACATTGCTAGCCAGGTGTGGTGGTGCATGCCTGTAATCCCAGCACGCTGGAGAAGCCAAGGCATTAGGATCTCTGTAAATTCAAGGCCGGCCTGAACTGCATAGCAAAACTCCATCTCAAGAGAATTTAAGTTTCTAGGATGATATCTTTAATGAGAAATATGATAGACATTAATGGGGAATACAATGGAAATCTCCCAGTGAACATCAAGGGTGTTCCCAAGGGCTATCGTTCCCAGAGGAAATGTTCTCTTTACAGGGGTAACAGAGCCAGAGTGCTACTGGCTTGTAAATTGGATTGGAATTTATTCTTGTTCAGTCCTGCTATCCAATCACAATGACCTACCCATTATAAGAAGAAAATACTGGCCAAACAATTGTCAGACATTTCTGGTAACTTAGGTGGTATGGAATACTAGTTACATTGTGTCAGCTATACAGGAGTCTTCCCAAGAGACTGCTGGCATAGGGGCATCTGCTCATCTGAGTACCTTCAAGTGAACAGATACAGCAGCAGGATTTGCTCTAGTTAAAAAATATTTTGGCATGAGAAATCTGGTTCCAGACTACACTGTTCCAGCAGCAGAAGATGTTACCATAATAGCTTGGGAGAAAGACCAGGAGAAAAGATGCTTTTGAAAATATAGTAAGAGTTCAGAGAGACTCAAGGTGCCCCACAGAAAGACAAATTTGCCCACCCTCTCGGTAAGCCACCCACGCCTGAGCTGGGAGAACAAGCAGCTCCAGAGATCTGACCATAAAGGGACTCAGGGTGCAGCACACAAAGGCAGTTTGCCTGCCCTCCCAGTAGGGGCCCCTGGCCTGAGCTGGGAGGAGAACCAGCAGCCCCAGAGCTCAGACCATGGAGGGATTCAAGGCACAGCACAGAAAGGCAATTTGCCTGCCCTCTTGGTAAGCACTCCTAGCATGAGGCAGGAGAAAAAAAAAAAAAAAAATCACTCAGTGGCTCCTATGAGCCTACTGGCGAGCAGGCTAAGAATCAACCACCACCACACCCACACCCACACCCACCACCCCCGTTAGCAAGTGAGCCAGAGATCTAAGACATCTCTTGAGAGGTTGACCATATGCAATGTAGTAAATAGGGAGAATTTCCTTCTATCATCTCTTTGAAGGCAATATTGTTATCACTGTTTTGCTTTGTTCTGATTAATGGTATTACTCTATTCAAAGTTTTGTTGTGATAAGTTCTAGAATGTCCTATATTTCCTTTGATTTGGCTATACCTGGTTGAAAGAACAACTGTTGTGAAGATAATGGGATATACTATGAAACCTATTACTGTTATGCCAGTAACCTGTTGAGGGTTTCTGTACCAATTTCACTGCACTCTCTAAATTGGCTTTGTTCTGTCTTGTTCTATTATGTTTTGCTACCTTCAAAATAAAAAATTAAAAATAAATAATAAAAAGTAAATAACAAAACAGATCAGTAAGGTACTGAGCAAGCTGAAACATGATAACTAAACAGATAATGGACTTGAAAAGCAAAAGGAGGGAAAAAATGCTCTAAAGGATATAAGTGCATGTATGTTCAAATGTCTAGGATTGATGACCATGTTGCTGGGTTTTTGTTGGATCACTGAATGGAACTGTTCACAGCCTGTTTGAATGTCCACCTTGTATGCTTTAATTTTGTAACTTGAACAACTATATCTAGAAGACAATATGTAATTTATCAACTAGTGATTTCTTACTGTTTTTTTCTTTTGAAATTCTGTAGTTTCTTCCCTTTTCTGTTTTGCTTTTCTCTTTAAATTTAAAAAAAAATTCAGCAGTGCTTCTATCACATAATGTATGTGAGCAAATATGGGATGAAAATCTAAAAGGTCTTTAATACTCAAGAAATAGAGGCATCATTATATCCAATCCTGAAAATCCTCTAGATATCTAAAATACTCAAAACCATTAATACACTAAGAAGTTTCCTGTAACTGAGAACTCAAAAGCCTAGAAGTTGCTGCCACCTTATCAGTATTGACAAGAGTGTATAAAACATGAAACAAAGTGGAACACTGAAAATGTTTCCTTTGGTTCTGGTGGAGTTTTGCTACAGAAGTTAACCAGAGATCTCAACTGTTCCTTCAAATGTGGCTACATTGTCACTAATGGCCTTGGCATACTATCTTCAAGGACCCAGCTACTGATTCCAAAGTCCAAAAGGGGTCAGTTATCTTCACATAGAACACCAACAGGAAATTTTGTTACACATGAATAAAAGGAGACTTTGAAGAATATGTTCATGGTTCCCTACATACTATCTCCAAGAACAGGAAGGTGACAAAGACCTGTTTATTCGATGAAATAAAAATGCACGGCTGAATATAGAACTAGAGGCAGCCCTTAGTTAGGCTTTGTCCTATGACTCGGTCATGCACACACCTGTGTCCATGTGTATGTGCCTGTGAAAAGTAATTCCTGAAGTTTATCATACAGATGTGGAGTTTGTTTTATATGTCACAGCCAAGTTATTTGGTTTATGAACAAACTGCCTTTTGTTTCCCATGTTTAGGTGATTTCAAATTAGGCAACATATATGACCACTGTAAAAGATTAATGCTAAAGCAAGCTTTTTAGGGCACTTTGACAATAGATAGGAAATATAGTAATGAGTTTTCACAAATAACAGATACAAGAAATCTTATATAAAGATTTAATTAAACATTTGAATAAATTGACTGCTTTATGTCTATATTAGCTTATAATTTTGTACAAAGATTATGTAAATTTCATTTTGTCCACCTATCAGCAAAAATACCCTTAAAGTTGCTTGTGCTATTGTACAGCTTGAAAATTTGGCCAAGACACAACTTACATAGTATTACTAACCTTATGGCCCCTTGTGTTACATCATTCCACAGCTAAGAATGGTTCCTACTGCAATGTCAAGTCACTGTACAGTTACATACCTGGGTACAGTATTGTATCAGTGAAACAATTTTGAAAGGTATGTACTATTTTAATGTACTGTTTTATAAGTTAAGTTATTGTCTCTAATGTGCACCTCAAGATTTTAAGAGAATGTTTAGACAAAAATCTACTATAGAATATATGCATAAATGTGAAATACTGACCAAAGTGGAATTTTTATATTCTGTAATTGATATGACTTAAATGAATTAACTGGTGTGGATAGTGCTTTAAATATTGTTATATTTTTCATTAAATATAAAAATTGATATGGATATTAAACTGTATGGATAGTGTTTGTTATTTCAACAATACTCAAATGGGGATAAATATGAGAAGCACAATGATATGAGTTTTAGAAAAATCTTAAAAACTTAGCTGAACTCAAAGTGTTCAAATGTCAGCATATGATTAGCTGCTAGGTTCTGAGTGAGTCACCACAACTAACTAGAGACCAGTTTTTTTCCAAATAGCTCTTATTTAGCTTTGTGTGTGGCTGGGGCTGGCCACCTTGCCCCTCAGGGCAACTTTGGTGGGCTACTCTTTTTTTTTTTTCCACATACATTTTTAATGGCTGCTTCCTCAAACAAAAAGTTAACAGACCAAATGACTCACAGATCCCAAATGTTTATAATATTTCTCTTCACATAAAATTACACAAAAAGATTATAGGCCCATGCTTTAAGAAAAGGAGAATGCCATTAAGTTAAATGTTGGTTTTTAGGGAAGAGATAAAGCCAAATCAGTGATATGGAGTTAGTCTTTTGTCACTTCTGAAGCCAACACTAACAGATTTAGAAAACCTTCACATGATATTAAATATAAATTTTAAGTTGAAAAACCATAAGTCATTTGCCTTAAAGTTACAGGAGAAGGGATTGCAAGATGGCTGACTGAGTGGCACAATAAGAGAGCCTCTCTGAAAAAAATCAGATGCTGAAATCTGACAACATGGAGAAAGCCAGAAAAAAGAGGAATTCTCACAACCCAGGAAGAAACTGAGGAAAAAGAAAAAGAAACAAAAGAAAGAAGAAGCGTGGATGGAGGGCTGGAGCTGGCCAAGCCCCGGCCGCTGTACCGGCACACCTCAGAGTCAGGTGACTCATGATTGAGTGGAGATCACGGCCCTGCCAAGAGCAGGGGTTGGTGAGCTCCAGACCCTCAGCTGGGGGAGGCACTGCAACAGGGAGTGGAAACAGCCAGTCAAGCTGTGTGAACTTTGGCGAGTGATGGGAACTGGATTCCCCAGATCGGGAGGACCAGCTAGACGACATTTTGGAGTTGGACAGGGCCGATTTGAATCAAAACCTGAGGCGGCTTCTGTTGACAACTCCTAGTCCAAAGCAGCTTGGGCTGGACCAGGCCCCTGGTTGAAACCCAATAGCCGGGGACGAGGCTGCTGTGAGCCAGTGGCATCCACAGAGAACACATGAACTTGCTGAAGCATAAACTGGCTGATGTAAGGGGAGGGGCTGGCTCTCAGTGTGCACCTCGCAGATCCACAGCAGACTGGGGGGTGGCACTTCCCTAGCCAGTGTGCTGCAGAAAAAACTGTAAGCAATAGGAAAGGCCCAGAGACCTCCACCACCCACCCATCTGAAGGGGGCTGGAAACATGACAAGACAGAGAAACAGCAAAAGGTCTCCAACTGCTGAACCAGAGAAAGTGAGTCCAGCAGAGGTAAATGCAGAGGAGGTTGAGAGCAGCAAACCTGTAATGTCAGAGACAGCCTCATCGGAAATAAATACCTCTGTGACCTCTTCAACAAATTTGAATCTGTAATTCTAACTCAGGTGAAGCAAGATATAACAATATTAATAAAAGAAGTCCTGGGTAATCCTCAAGTAGACACAAATGAAAGAATAGAGGAACCCAGGGAAAGGAGAGAAGCCTTTGATGAAGAATATAAACAAAACCTAGAATATATGAAACAGATCCAAAGAGAATCAGGAAATTAAAAACTCCATTGAAACCTGGCAAAACCTTTTAACAGAAACTAAAGAAACTTTCAAAACTTGATAGATTTGCAACATATGATCACAAAAGGAAGGATCTCTTAAAAATAACAAGGAACCAGGAAGCAATGTTACAAAGGCTAGAAGATGACAAGAGGATTTATGACCTAAGAATAAAATATGTGAATGAAGATGCAGCAACAAATACAAATGAAATAAAAAATCTATTCACAGGAATAATTAAGGAAAACTTCCCAAACATAGGAAATGGAAGTGATGTTCAGATATATGAGGCATACAGAACTCCAGCCAGCTACAACCAAAACAGATCTACACCCAGACATATAATAATCAGGATCCCAGAAATCCATCACAAGAACAGAATATTATTAAAAGCAGTCAGAGAAAAGAAACAGATTACCTATAAAGGAAAACTCATCAAAATCACAGCAGACTTCTCAATGCAAACCATCAAACCAAGAACAGCTTGGAGTGAAATATTCCAAGCCCTGAAAGAAAATAATCTCCAACCCAGAATGATGTACCCTGCAAAACTGTCTCTCAAAATTAATGGAGAGAAGATATTTCCATGACAAAGAAGAACTGGGGGAGCTTGTGACCACCAATCCAACCCTACAGAGTATACTGAAGGACATTCTAGAGAGAGAAGAAAATCACCAGGGTTCCAGGAACAATGGCAGAAAGGCCTCAAAGAAAGGGGAAAGACAGTGGAATGAAGGAGAAAAGTAAACAACAACAGAAAAATAGCATAGCAGAGATAAGACAGAAGATTGGTTACATCGCTGTTTTATCTTGACTGATTTTATTTGAATCTGGTATGCTTGAGAGTATCAAGTCTGGGAATAGAGGCAACTACTCTGAAGATGACAGGATTCAATAGGATACCTATTCTGGTTTGATTGTTAACTGCCTTTGAAGTCCTATAATGTCTCCAATGTTTAGATTTTATTAATAGTGTAATGTAATGCTAAGTTTAATTATACTATATTTGATGATAGACAATTTTGAAAACAACAAGTGACATCATAGTAACTACCATAGATCACCTAGTATTGTGGTTTTATATGTCCTTTCCATTTCATGTTTCTCTAGGAATTTGTATTGCTGACTTGTTTTGATTTGTTTCTCCCTTTAATACAGAAAGGCTAGGTATATGTACAGAGACTTATACATGTGTAGAACTTCTAAGTAGTTTACAAGAATGGATTATAGTTATTGTAAAGGAAAAAAAAGGAAAAGAGTATTCTAAAGGATATAGCTGCATGTATGTTTGAGTGTGTGGGATTAATAACCATGTTGCTAAAGTTTTATTTGGATGGATGAACAAAACTGATTGCAGTCTCACTGTTTGGATGTCCACTTTGTAGGCTTTACTTTTGTAACTTGAACAACTACTTCAAAGAGGAAAATATGTAATTATCAACTAGTGGTTTCTTACTGGTTACTATTTGTTTCTGTTTTGTTTTGAGATTTTGTACTATTTCTACCCTCTGTTTCAAATTTTTTTCTTTAAAAATTTTTTTAAAAAGTTATGTTTTACTGTTGGAATAATCTAAAAATACTGCTTTATTAGTGACATTGGAAAGAATGTTTTTGCAGATTATTCTAAACAGAATTGTAAGAATCTTCATAAAGTTTAATGTACATAAAGATTCATTTAAAAAAGACAGCTCTTCTTGAAATGGGTTTATAAAAGTTGAAAGAAATTGATAACTATCATAATTTTGTCCATATTTAAACACTGGAATTATACTATAGGCCATATCCTTTGAGTTCTGCAAATTTTAATTCAGAATATCTAGAAGATTCTGTCTGCAAACATTAGTTAATGGTAAAAAAAAAAACTTTATATGCACAACTAGAAGGTCAAGAGGTAAAACGATCAACTGTCAGTTCTGAACCATGTAAAACTAATTCTGAATTTCTGTCACTATGCACTTAGTATTTGGCCATCCCCATTCTGAACCAACAATTGTTAGACATGAATGTGAAATAGAACCATGATTTATCACTTTAAGTCATCCTAACTATCTGACAAAACAGACATAGGGTTTAAATCATTAGATCTGCAATTGACACTAATCCTGCTCAAGTCAGTTTTAAAAGGTAGAAGCTCTGCATAAGACTCTTAATTTTCACCATATTTAAATGGTCTTTATGACTAATACTATTTCAAAAAAATAAATTTTATAATGAAATTCATCTTGATTAGAAAGTATAACAAGGTATTTATTCTTCTGCTTACAATAATTTAGAACTCACATTTAAATAAGTGTTTTATAGTTTTACATTTCTTTTTAATCCTTTTAGTAGAGGATGTCAAATCCTCAAGTTGTATGTTAAATCAACCCTAATATAAACTAGAATCCAAGTCAGTCACCACATCTAACTAGAGACCAGTCTTTTCCAAATAGCTCTTATTTAGCTCTGTCTATGGCTGGGGCTGGCCACCTAGCCCCTCAGGGAAACTTTGATGGGCTACTCCACTTTTTGCACATACATACTGTCAATGTGTAATGAACATGGGTGCCATGTCCTAGTCCATCCACGCCTTGTGACAAGGTCCATGGGTGGAGGAGAGCACTTCAAGGAATCGCTTCTCCAGGAAAAGGACATTGCATGTGGGAAGTGGGCACGGGGATCTTGGAATGTTTTGTACTGATAATTGTAATTTGTGTAATTCACATATATATATTTTCATGTAATACTCAATATGAAATCGAAAATAGAAACTCCAGAGGAGTTACTAGAAACCCTCTAGATAACTTTGTGAAAACTAATTGTGAAATTTTAACTTCTGTGAGTAGTATGAGAGTTTATACAAAAGCTTTAAATGAAAGCTCCTGGAGGAGGATTTACAAAATTCCTGTGAGACAACTGCCCTGAGACACTGGACAGGCAGCCAGAGATGGGCAACTGGGACACATATGTTACACCACAGGCCACCTAAGACAGGCACAGGACCAATTGCTGTCCTGCAGGCCCATGACAGGTAAGGCCTGGTTGGATTCATATGAAGAGTCCTTGACCCAAGACAGGCACTATCCTCACAGGGCCTGCCATACTCCCATAAGTGATAAGGGAAAAAAATGTAGGGAGCGGCATGATAGCTTCACAGCTGCCGCTCTATCTCTCCCTCCTGTGGGCATCCAGGTGCATCGGCTTACATTTTCCAAGATAATTAAGTAACAAGAGTAAAATGTTACAAAGGTAAAAAAAGTTGATTAACACATATTGTTTAAGATTGTCCCTGCCTGGCCCTAAGCCTGGGACGCTTCCTGCTTGGGGTTTGGGTTGCTGCCAAAAGTTAGCAAATATATA
>PVLA01010368.1:0-64119 GCA_004027455.1 Hydrochoerus hydrochaeris | reverse complement strand
CCGTCCATCTGTTGAACCATCCATCTGTCCATCCACTGAAGCGTCCACCCGTCCACCCATTGAATCATCCAGCCATCCATCCATTCCGTATGAACATGTTAGTAGAGATAAGAGTCTGCAGAGGGGCAGACAAAGTGACAAAGTAGCCCTGTGGGCGGGATGCAGTCCACATGGAGTGGAGGTGTCCTCTGACACTGAGCAGAGCTGCCTGTACGTGGGACAGGAGCACCAAAGACAGAGACAGCACCTGGGAGGTGCTGGGGTGGGCACAGGCTTGGTGTGTCTGAGGAAGAAAACCCGTGGGGAGGAGCAATAGAACAAGGGGGCGTGAGATGAGTGGTCAGCGGGGCGGCCAAGGCCAAGCCCGCAGTGCTGCTGAGTGGGCGCTGAGGCCCCGGGGTGTTGCCTGGAGGGGGTGGTGAGACAGGAATGCAGGGTCTGCACCAGGCGGGGCAAGCAGTCTCAGCGGACCACAGGGAGAGCCGCCCATCCCCCACACACTCGGTCTTAATATCCTATTATCTCACAAGAGGCCAGTTTGCAATCTGTAATTTTCTACTGAAGTCAGCCTTTGCAAAGCACTTAGCAGAGTACCCGCACCCTGCCTGCTGCTCAGGCCACAGGCTTTTTCTTCTTTTGAAATTCAAGTTGGGTTTTCAATTTTCTTGCTCTGCCCGAGGACAGGAAACCGTAGCTGTGAAGAGGGTGCCATGCGAAGCTTCAGCTCAGGAGGCCGTGGTCTTGTGATTACGTCTGGTTAAATGTGCCTGTGTCCTCAAGCATCTGTCACTTCTCCATGTTTTCTTCCAGCTTTTTCCCACATCCGCTACTTGATTGTCACCTGGGGTCCCTCTGGTGCACTGGTGGCCCCTCAGACTGTCCTGCTCCTGCCCCAATATACCCTGGCACCACTGGCCGCCCTTCCCTACCTCTCCCTGCTCCCCCACCAGAACCTGGAGCTGGGATGGAGCAGTGAGTGACCCCCAAGCCCCGCAATGCCAGTCTGGCTCTGGATCCGTGGCCAGGCCGCCTTCCCAGGTGCGTGGACCAGGTGATCCCGGAGCAAGCGATGGGGCCATGGCTTCAGGTTTCCCAGTGTCAGCAGCTGCCACGGGTCTCTCTGCAGGGCTCTTCTGGAGCCAGGGCCTTGGCCCCCGGCCCAGATCCTCAGCCCCAGCGATAGTTCTATAAACCAGTCCCCTCTGTTGAATACCTTTCTGCACACAATTGACAGGATGGGGCCTCGGAGGCAGCTGTGGCTCTCAGAAGCGGCCTTCTCATCCCTCACCTGCCCCCTTCCCTGAGCACCCAGGGCAGAAGCCCACAGCCCGGGCCACACCCACTTGAAAGTTTGCGGAGCTGCTGAACTTGAAATGCTGAGCCCACTGCTGGTCAGCTGCCTTCCCAGATTCTTCTTTCTTTGAGGAAGACTCTGTAGCTGTGTCCAGGCCGAATCCTGGAAACTCTAAGTGAGTTTCCTCTGTCCACTGTTCACATCAGTGGTGGTTCTCGGCCAGGGATTCCTTAGGAAGGGAGTGCAAGGTGATGCAAGGACAAAACCGGGCGTGGTGACACACGCCTGTAATCCCAGCACTGGGGAGGCTGAGACAGGAAGAGCCTGTGACTTCAAGACCAGCCTGCACTACATAGTGAGGCCCTATCTCAATAATTTAATAATAAACATTTCTGCTGGTAAAACACCCACTGCCCATGCACTTACAGAATAAGCACGGTGGGTCCTGCAGCCAGACACGGTTTCAGTCAACCTCCATCAGTATGCAAAACAGAACTGACCACGGACAATGGGCTTCTGGCCAGGCATAACTAGATCTTGTCCCAGAGCAAAAGTCCAGGTGTGTGCTGTGATCCTCCCCGGTGTGTGTAAACCAGTAATTCCCTCGTCCGAGGAAGAGGGGGGCTGGGAATTAGGAAGCGCACATCACACTGGCTGCGAGGCTGAGAACCAGAGAAGTGCAGGTGGGAGCCCTGGCTCCTCACGAATTCAGCGCTTTGGTTTCGCACCTGGGCCTTGACGGGTTTTGTTTTGGGGGGTGGGTGTGTGTGTGTGGAAGAAACCTGTTTTTGAAGGTTCTGGTAATAAGTCGCCATTGTGTTGTAACCTATTTCCCATGCACACTGGAGGCTGAATTACTCAGCTCAAACAATGGGTTTTTTTTTTTAAAGTTCTCTGATTTAAAAATGGATTTATGAATTCGCCAAAATGAATAGCTTTCCCATGCTGGTCCCATCACACCTGGTCATCTCCGCTTTGGTTTTGCTTTTGTTTGTTTTTGTTTGATTGTTTTGGTGCGTGGCCTCCTGGATTTTTGTCTCTGGTTTGATGTGTCAGGTAGACGGCATCGTTTCTTACAGGTATAGATTGTTATAGATGCGTAAAAGCCCCATGGGGAAATTTCTGCTCATCCTCATGGGGCTCCAGAGCCCCAGCACTGGAGCAGAGGTCAGACGGGAGGATCCTGGCGGACCCGCCCCACAGGACCCTTAGAGCCTGTCCGCATGGCAGTTAGGGTCACCCTGTCCCTGAAGCAGGGCCAGAAGGACAGAGGGAAAGAGCCTAGCTCGTGGCAGGAAGGCAGGACATCACTATTTTCTTTTCCTTCCCTCATGGAATTTACAAGATTTACTTTTTTCTGTGAATACACATTTTTTCTTTAAATACTAATTTGCCTTTTTCTAATGAAAATGGGGAGCAGAGTGCATCCAAATGGCCAAAACCAAACCCAAAGCAGAGGACTGGGTCACCGCGTGTGTGTGTGATGGTCCCTGTGCCTGGGTCACCGTGTGTGCGTGTGTGTGATGGTCCCTATGCCTGGGTCACCATGTGTGATGTCTTTAGCTCTTTCAGGGAGTCACCTAGAGGGGGAAGAGCCCAGCTGCATGCAGCAGTTTTAAAGCAAGGCGCCTTCCTCTTCCCTGTGTGACTGCGACTGGACTCCTTGGCACCAGAGGGCCCTGTGGGTCAGACTGGGTCTCGTGACACCAGGGTGGGCAATGCCTTCCCCGTCACCCAATTCAGAGCGCTGCCCTCCACTGTGCCATCCCAGGAGTGCGTCACCAGGAGAGAGGGCCGCCAGTGGGCATTTCCTCACGGATCTCTTGATCACAAGTGAAGATTGTTGCACGCGGCTCCCTGGGGCAGGCGCAGCCCCTTCCCACAGGAGCTTCTCACCCTCAGGGAGTCACAGTGTAACTGGCTCGTCACTGCCATGTCATGGAGTGGAACGAAGCCCAGCAGAGCATTTGGCTCTCACTGGGACCTACAGTCCTTCCTGGCCAGGGTAATAACCGACAGCTGAAGTGACTTCTCCTGAGGTCCCCAAAAGGTCAGCTCTTCTCCTGCCCTGCGTGTGATACCACGGCGAATCACGGAGATTTGTCACTGTGGTCTGTGTGTCCTTAGTGAGCTGAATTTCATGCCCCAGATTGCTCTGATGGGAAAACACACTTCTTAAGTAGGAGGGTGGAGTGGACGGGCTTTTGCACCAGCACCTCTCAGTCGGTGCCGACTGCCCCAGCTCTTCCCAGGTGGACACAGCTCCCTTGGCGGCCACCTCTCCTGAGCATCACCTGGGTCCAGATCGCCCCCTCCCATCTGTATGTGACTCTCACGGCGAGTCCTACCGTCCTTTCCCTCCTGGTCTCGACGGGGCTCTAGGCAACCAAACCGGGGCCGGCCGCACTGGGCCTTCGGAGCTGACCCCGCTTGCTGACCCCACTCTGGAGGAAGCAGACATCCTGATGAGGGCTTTCTGTCACCAGACTGTGGGACAGGGATGCTGTCACCTGTTGGTGGCTGCCGTGCTGTGCTGCAGGCCGTATTGCCACCCCAACGAGGCTTATTTTCATCTCAAGCTTTATTCTGGTTTGCAGGGAGCTGTTTATGTTTATGTGCAGGCAGACAGAAAATAAAGAAAGCAAATTATCAAATTATACATTTCCATTTTAGAGTGTCACCCACATCTGTCTAAATGAATGTTTGTGTACGTTTTCTTTCCCAAATTGGGACTAATTTATTTTTCTTACTTACAGTCATCGCATATATTCTTCCAGATGGAAACATGTAGACTGAATTCTTCCTCTTAAAATATCTGCATCATCATCAACAGAGTAGTTTTATCATAATTAATTTCACCTGCTGACACACAGTCTCGTCCTGATACCTTCACCGGTTATGCCTGTGCCCTTCCTGACTGGGGACATCGTTTCTGAGGACAGACAGATGCCCAAGCGAGGTTCCCAGCTCCGTGTAGATGTGCATTTTGGTGTGGGGAGCTGAGTTTCCAGAAGGTGAGAGCACCCCAACGGCCCAGGATTTCACTGCCAACTCCCCATGCCCACGCCCCGGCCGAGTCTTGCTAGCGTGGTGCCGGAAGACCCTGCCTGTGAGCTGAGAGCCAGAGATTCTGTGCCTCCTCGGGAGGAAGAGTCTTTCAGGTGTCACCTGGCCTGCCCTGTCCCCACTTCTGCAGTCAGCCATGTTAACTGATGTCAGTACCGCAACAAGTTAGTCCCCTTTTGGTTATGCTTGTGGTGACTTCTAACCAGGAACAAATGTACATATGTCACTGTTGTCCTTTGCTCAGGAGGTTTCTGTGTACCTGAAATATGTAAACAGTCTCTTACATACCAGTGCCCGTGGGAGGTGAGGGGACACAATGTGGACACGCGTTGTCTTACATTGCCGTGTGGTTTGGTTGTGAGCAGGGTTTAATTCTGTAATAAAAGTAGTTTAACCTAAAGGAAAGAAGGGGAAGATTTGACCATGAAGGCACAGGAACAAGGATTATTATTATTTTTTTTTATGGGTGTGGAGCTGATTTGTGTCTCCATTGTTGTAGGCACATAACGTCACGCCCCTGTGAAAGCTCATAGATCATACCAAGCTGAATTGTTCTTGCGTTCATTAACAAACGTAAAATGAATAAATCACAAAAGGTGAAAGCTTCCCCACCATTCTGTAAGTTGAACCTTACCCTGATGGCAAAGCTCAGCAAATATAAAGAGACATTTTTGCTAGGTCACTTCCAAGCACAGGTCCAAAAATCACACATATTAGCAGCTGAGACCTGCACTATATTAAAACTACAGCCTTGCGGTGTGGATCTTGGACTACAGCTGAGTGGGAATTCAACCTCAGCACATCTGGGTCCATATCAGCTCTTTGTGGGTGGCTGGAGAATTCTCAGCCTCGGCCCCGCACTGCTGGGGTGAGAGTTGCTCTGGGAACTGTACGATGTCCAGTAGCACCCTCATTCGCCCTACGAGATGTCACGGACCTGGCCCCACTGGCGTGATGACCAAATCTGTCTCTCGACACTGCTACTTGTCTTGGGAAGGAGCCTCTCCCTACATGAGAAGCCCTGGGTCCTGCGTTTGATTGGCAGAGTAAATGAAGACACATGAGCAATGCAGGAAGAAAATGTTTTGTAAATTTAATTCTGGGGCTGGGGATTTAGCTCAGCAGCACAAGCGCCTGCCCAACAAGTGCGAGGTTGTGAGTCTGATCCCAGTACCAACAATAAATAAATAAAATAAAAAATAAAATATAATAACGTAGTCCCATCTCTGGTTTAAAAATACACGCACAGATTGCTGAGTGGGGACGGCAGATAGGGAAGGGAGCCAGCCAGCTGGAGGTCCTGAGTCCACCTGCTGCTGCAGGCCACCCGAGGTGAGGAGGGGACCACTGCATGGTCCTGAGTCTTCCCATGCGAGTGCGGGCTCCATGCGTGTCACGTACGAGGAGGAAGAGCACCAGGTGTCCCGCCCACCGTCCTGGGGATGGCTGTGCATCCTCTGCAGCCCAGCTCTGCCTGTGAGACCTGGTGGCGAGGCTGTGTGGGCGGCAAGGACTTGATCTTTCCCTGCTCTTTGCTTCATGTGTTCAGTGGCTTCCCGTGGTGCCCACCCAGGGTCTGTGCTCTGTCCCCTGCCATGGAGAGCAGGGCTCTCATTAGCAGTGAGTGTGGTGCCCACCAAGGTGGGCGGTGTACAGAACATGACCAACAATTGTCCTTGCCAGCAGAGCTGTCTGCTGACTCTGCCTGTGGAGCGTGACCCATGGGACCAGCTTCAGCGAGTCTCGGGCTGCTGGAGAAAGAGGAGGTGTCAAGTATCCTATCTTCCACCAGGGGCCACAGAGGTGGGGCTGCCCTTCCCCAGACCCATCCCGACCTCGGGTATGGGCCCTGAGCTGGGCACATGGAGGACACAGGGCGGCCAGTGCAGGCACCTGGCTGCAGAGTGAGGGCCGAGGTGGCCCGGCAGCAGAGGCTGTGGGTGCCCGTGAGACCCTGCATGTGAACATGCAGGAGGAAAGGTTCTGGACGTTTCCACAAGAGACCGTGGACTCTGAGGCCACAGCTGTGTGCAGAGTGTGGACCCAGCACCGTGTGGGGCAGCGTCGGCGTGAGCAGGCTTCATGTTCCCTGCATCCGTGACAACAGAGGTTTAACTCACAGCAGTCGTGCCCGTCCCCAGCACCCCAGCCTGGCTCCCCCAGAACACAGCGTCTTCGTCCACGCCACTGTCTGGAGTCACAGCGCGTTCTGCGGTGCCTTGAGGGACAGTGCAGCTTTGCCCAGTGCTCTTAAACTTTGTGTATAACCAGGTAAGTTTTCTAACTTCATTTTTATCAGAGAGTGAGATAAGTCAAGAGGGCTGGGTGATTCCTGCCCCGCACCTATGAATTAGTTTGCCTTAAAATCAGTGGAAGCAGAGCGAGACACAGCCGTAAGCCCAGTCGCCGCCTCTGAGACGGAAGCCAGGCCGCCGTGGCATCCCACGTTTGTGCAGCAGGCAGAGGCTCCTGGGAGGGGCTGGCTGCAGATGTGGTGCAGCTGCTAGAGCAGACGGACTCTCGAGGACACTCCATGTCCGTCACCGAGAACAATAGAAAATGCCACCGAGGTGGATGAACCATGAAAGATGATCATGGCACATGTCACCAAGAGGCAGGAGATGTTTCCGGTGTTCGGCAGAGCTTTAGTAGTGAGCTTAAAAGACGTCAGCAGGAGCAGGTCTGTCTCTCCTTGATCTTCCTGCTGAGGGCATCTTCATTGTGATTCTGTATCCAGGGCCCTCTGCTATTCTTCTGCCAGTGCTTACCTCACTCATGGTGACTAAATAGCTGCTGGGGGAAACAAAATCAGTGTGTGCAAGAGCCATCAGCTTCCTGGGGGTGGCGACAGTGCCAGTCACCCTCGCCAAGAAAGAGAGACAACCTGCAGCTGAATGGCGGGGGGGCCCTTCTGGCTCACGGGTCAGAAGCTTCCAGACACATTTCTGTGCACAGTACAGAGGCAGCATGGGAGGGTCTGGGCAGAAGATCGCAGATCACATCACAGTGCCAGGGAGCAGAAAAAGAAGGGAGAAGCCGCAAAGGAGACAAAGCCTTCCAGGCCGTGTCCTCAGGCCCCGCTTCCTCCAGTGGCTCCACCTGACAGTAACCCAGCTGTAAGTGCCCACGATCAGGTCAGGTTTCAGAAGCCCCAAGCTGTGAACACCCGAGCCTTTGGAGGAACACCTAGACATAAATCACGGTACTCCTGTCCTGGCCCTGAGAGAATCATGTACGTTTCATTTATGTAAATTGCATTTAGTGCATCTCTAAAAGTCATCCAAGTTTTAACAGTTCCAGGGCTGCTGCAAAGCCCAAGTCTCCCCTGAGACTCATGGGGACCCCTTAGCTGTGAGCCCCTGTGAAAACCAAAAAGAAAATTAAAAACCACTAATGAACAATGGCACAGGTAAACTTTCCTATTCCAAAGGGGAACAGGCAGGGAGATAGAGAGGCGTGTAGCCAAAGCAAGGCAGAAACTCAGCAGAGCAAACAGTAAGTCTTTAGCTCTGTGGCCAGCACCCGGAGTACAGGCGTGAATTCCAAATGGCTTGGACAGCGCCATCCCTAGAGCATTGCCTGATGCATCCCTCACAGCCTGTCCCGTAGAGGGACTCTTCTCACCACCTGCGGCTTTCCTCACCAGTGTCCCATCCTCTTAGCTTTTCCAACTTCCTGGGGGTCTACATTGCACTTTTGGTTTCACTTACACACCTTCACACACTGCCTACACAGAGACACACTGCCTGGCCCCTCAGGCCTTCTTGTGAAATCTTGATGGAAGCCTCCTTGACCTGGAAACTCTCACATTCTGTGAAACTGGAACCCTGTGGGCAATGCCAAGGTTGGCCACCAGCTCAAGCAGTAGACAGTCCCCCTTGGGTCATGGCTGCACAGGCTTGTGAGTGCCGGCATAGCTGAATATAGGAAATGTTTTACTCTTTGGCCTGCAGTTCTCTTCTTGAAGTAGAGTCTTTCACTTTGGAGAGCAAAGGCAAGGTCTTTTGATTTCCCAGAGTGACCTCAAGGCACTGTTTCTATTGGCTCGATTCAAAGTACTTGGCTTCTTTTTAATCTTTCCAGTGATCTCTTCAACCAAGATATCACAGACCCCAGTTAACAGGGGCTCAAACCTTTTTAAATAGGCTTTTTCTTCCTGTAACTCAGTATAAATCTTGCTTAAAACCATAAACAGTGTCCATACCACAGTCTGAACATTGGGCTGCCTTGATTTTCCTCTGCCAGATTAACTAGCCTGCCACTGTTAATCTCAGTCTCCCACAGTCTCAGGACATGAGCAAAATATAGACAGATTTTCTACTAAAACACGGCATACAGGACCTGGAGATCAACGGCCAGTGAAGTCTTTGTTCTCCACTGAAACTTCCTGAGCCTGTCTTTTACCACCTGCCTTTCTATTCAGCATTCCGGTCTGAATTCTGACCAGAATCTCCCATCACTGTTGGCTCAGAGAATTCTGGGCATTTTTAGCTGGCATCTCCAAACCTTGCCAAAGCTTTCTCAAACCATTCCAAAGGCCACAGGTGACCTAGGTCAGGTGACAGCCACAGCAGCAACCCCATTTCTTTGGCACAAAATCTGTTTTAGTCACTTTCTTCACCCTGAGACAAATAGCCATGCCCATAATGTAAAGGAAAGGGTTATTTTTTACTTGTAGTGTAGAAGTTTCAGTTTGTGTTCAGCAGGCTTAACCACAGATGTTTTGTTACCTGTCATCTATTTTTTTTTTACACAGAGTCTCATTAAATTGCCCAGGACATCCTTGAACTTGTGACCCTCCTGCCTCAGCCTCTCAATGAGGCCGGATTACAGGTCTATGCCATCGTACCTGGAATCCATCCTTTTACTACTCCGCCCCTTCTCAGCCTCTGATGCCCTCTATTCTTCCTTCTCCCTCTGTAAATTGTGCATATGAGTGAGATCATGTGGCATCTGTGTCTCTGTGATCACTGCTACACACTGCTCAGCCATAGTGCTGGCTCAGGTTTTGATTCAATCCAAACATCTGTAAAGAAAATATAAGAGGCAGAAGGACATGAGTAAGGACCAGGTATTTCAGGGCTCTTTTTGCTAGGCTGCACAGTCATGGGAGGGTTATGTCAATGAGACACAGTCACTCAACTGCTTGTACAGCTACATCCTGCAGTGAAATTTTATGTCTCAGTTTGCTTTAAAATAACCCAACAGGGCTGGGAATGGGTTAGTTAAAGCAAGACTGATCCTCCATTGACCAAGTCGATGCTGATATTTGATACAGTGATTAATTCCTGTAGTATTTGCTTTACTTTCATGTGCAAGTAAAATTTTCTATAATAAAGTTTGAAAATAAATCAAGAAAAAAAAAAAAAGAACCTGCTTGGTGGAAAGACCAGGGCAGAGGCAAGCTGGACCTGTCATGGTGACCAGGAAGCAGAGTGTGGACCGGGGCAGAGCACCGCCCTCCCAGGCCACACCCAGACTCCTCCTTTCACAGCACATTCAGGGTCACTCCTGCAGGGCTCAGCCACCTTCCCAAAGCCCCAGGATGGGCACCTGAGGCTCTCAGGGGACATTCTCAACCTAAACCACGGCAGTGGACGTGTGGATAAAGAGAACACACATGCACAGTGAGGTATCATGGAGCCTCAGAAAGGAAAGAAATTGTGTCATTTGACAGCTTGGGCAAACCTGGAGGACATTGTGCTAAGGGAAGGGAGACAGGTCCCAGCAGGAGCAGTGACAGGTCTCACACACATGTGGGACCTTAGACCAGTAAGCCCCTTAAAAAAGAGCAGGACACGGTCACCGGTGGCTGGCAGTGGAGGAAGCAAGATACTGGTCAGGGGGCTGGGACTTAGATGAGTGAGTCCTGGAGACAGATGTAAGGTCCAGTGCGTACCTGGGCGGTGCATGGAGAGGTGGCGGAGAGCATCGAGACCGAGTGCAGTGAGGGTGCGTTAGTGAGCTTGGTGGTGGCTACAGATGCATCAAACGGTACCAGGCACCCTTTAAATAGATGGTTTATCTGTCGGTGCTGCAGTAAAGCTGGGAAACAGCATCACTTTTGAATCAGACCTTCTGGTTGCAACAGAGCGGGGATCTTGGAAGAAAGTTAAAAATGGTCACCGCAGGAAGATCCCAGCTTATTCCTCTGTCTGACCTAGAGTCACCGTGGGCTGGATTTCAGTTCCACAAGGGTAGCGATCACAAACAAACTTGTGATTTCGGGTTGTAATAAATGCCAAGAAGAAACCAGGGCGCAGAAGCAGGAGAAAGAACGCGGCCGCCCCCCACTGCATCCTGCAAGACGAGGGGGTCTGGGCCGGGAACCAAGGCGGAGGGAGCCAGGCAAACGCGTCATTTCTGCAGAACCCAGCTTGTTTTCCAACGCAGCCCGGCGGTACACTGCCAGCCGCGGGAGGTGTGTGTGGGTTGGGTTCTGACTGGAGGGTGTCGTCAAGGATTTTGATTCTGTTTAGCATCTCTCTATGAGAAACTTCTGCGTATACAACGTTGTTAATTCATGGCCAGCGAAGGTGGTTTTAATTATAATGCATAGGACTTTGGTGGAGGGAGTAATTACTCCTTTCTGTGCATTTCAATAGCTCACTGCCCAGACATCCGTGGTAGACCTTGCGCATTGTCGGATTGTCTGCCTTCAGAGTAGACAGTGCAGACTTCTCAAGGTCGGGGTGAGCGTTTGCTCACACCTCGTGTTTGTAGCACCCTGGGGAGTGTGTTATCATTCCCAGTGACTGAGGGCCCTGGAGGGCCCTTGTGGGGAAAGGATGCAGTGTCCCTATGTTTCTCTGGGCCGAGAAAATTGCTCCATCCTGCCAGATTCAGTTTGTGCCCCAGCCGTGGGGAATAGCATTCCTGCTGCTCAGGCTAATACTATTGAATATGTCTCAAGCTGTTGAATATTGAATGAAGGTTTCAAACGTATCCCTGAGGTCCTGGTTGGTTGTGGAGGGCGGGACCTCAGCAAGGGTGATGTTCTGGCACTGAGTCCGGCTCGGGACCTGGGAGCCTGGACTTCGGAGTTGGGGCTTGGTCTGTTCTTCTGTCCTGAGAGGTGACTGTGTCCCTCTGGGTGCTGAGCTGGCTCCGCCCTCTCCTGCACTCCCTGTAGGGTAACAGCTAGAGGAGAGGGGTGCGCAGACAGCAGGAAAGCAGGTGTCCTCAGGACTCCTGGGTAGACTGAGTCCAGGCCACCCCTGCCCCAGCCACCCACAATCCCAGGCCAGTGGTTGCCAACTCTTCCCCTAGGGCTGGACTCCTCTGTGGTCTAAGCAAAGCAGTGTTCCACTAACAGGGAAGAAAAGGGCTTGAGTTTGGGGCCCTCACAGATCAGTTCATGAAGCCCCCAACTGTGGGGAGAAGGTCCCTCCTGGTGAGTGTTTGGGGTAAATATTTTCTTGGTGGGTTTTTTTTTTTTTTGGTCCTTTTAGAGGCAGGGTTTCACTGTATGGTTCAGGCTGGCCTTGAACTCACTTTGTAGCCCAGCTGGCCATGAACTCATAGCGATCCTCCTGCCTCAGCCTCCCAAGTGCTGGGATTGCAAGCATGTACCATTACACCTGGCTTGTTTTGGGTAAATGTTACTGACCAAGACATTTCTTGTGTTTTGGGGGGGATTGCTGTGAAACAGGGCTTCCTGGTGTTTTGGATGATTATTTAAATATGCATCAGTGGTAAACTGCTATTCAAAATAAATGCGCAGAATGATGGGTTATAGGTATAGCATTTGAGGCACATTACCCGTTGGTGATTGTGGTTTAAGGAGAGGATTAAACACAGGTGTCCTGGACCGTGGCACTGTCTTGCACAATATGGAAAAGAAATGAGAAAGTGATGCTTATGTAGCAGCAGAGGGCAGGGAGAGGAGAGGGATCCCAGCGAGCCAGCAGATGGCAGGAAGGTCGGCAGGAAACTAAGGGAGAGGAACTGCGAAGCTCAGGCGCTAAACAAAGATGCCCATTGTCTCTGTGTTGTTGTTATATTTACAAATTAGATGATTAAAAGCAATCAGATTTATCAAAATCCGCAAGAGAGAAGTGGAATCTCTCCCTTGCAGATAACATAGGTCCGTACCCAGAGGATTTCGGGGAATCAGTGGGAAACCCAGGAAGAGGAAAAAGAAAAATTAATGGAGGAACAAGCTCATAAAATTGTCATAAAATTAATAGCTTTCATTTTAAAACATCAGAACAGTTAACAAGGGATCGTGCTTATAATCCAAAAAAGCAAAAGCAGAATGCTTAGGAGTAAACATTACCAAAAAGCAAAAAATGTAAAGCTAGATATGGAAACCATGAAATAACCTGAAATGCACCTTCAAACTCACTAGAAATGGGAAAGACAACCGAGTTCTCGAGTCAGTCTTAACATCATAACGTCAGTGTCCCCTGAGTAACATAATTTCAGTCTATTTCCAATAAAATTACCGTCACTTTGGTTTTCCTGGCGTTGGAGATGCTTTTCCTGGGAAGGGGGATAGCAAGGTAAACACACGGAAACCGTATAGCTGGGCTTACTGTGGAGGTGGCATTCCAGGACAGTGACGGATGACCGTGAGTTCTAAATGCAAATGGGAAAGAGCTGGTAGGCGACATGGATGAACCCCTTTAGAATCCGCAAGTGGCAGAAATTCACCCCTGGGACAGGATTCAGAAAGAAAAGGCTGTGTGATGATTTCAACATAAATAAATGTACATGTGAGATAAAAATCTAAGGTGGGCTGAGACTTGGGGAGTGGGAGAAATGTCTTCCACTCCCAAGACAGGTGCCACCGCACCCGAATTTCCGAGAACCTTGAGGAGCTCAGAATCAATAGCCTGCTGAGAGAGGGGACCGAGACAGATAACTGGCCAAAAAATTGCCAAGGGGAAGTTTCGAAGGCATCGTGTAGATGACTCGAATGTGGAAGCAGCTGTGAGGGACAGCGAAGGGAGGGGAGCCACTGCCGCTGAGCAGTGAGAGTAGAAGGGAAAAGGAGAATTATTCTTGCTTTTTGAGTTTAATCTAATGTGCTAAGCAGGTGCCTGCAATTCCCTGATAAAAATTAAAATTTAAAGTTAAATATTAGCTGGGCCTGAGGGTGTAGCTCAGTGATAAAGCAATTACCTGACATGTACAAGGACCTGGGTTTGATCCCTGGCAAAAGATAGATAATAGACAGACAGCTTAAAACCTCCAATTTAATTTTTATTTGGTATCTAAAAAATACATTCGGTTCTTGCTATGCCTTTGTGTCAGGATAGCAAAACATTGTTAAGAATGTGTATGAGTAGAAAAGAAAGAGAAACCAAATGTCACACGAGTCTGGTTAATAACAACGTGAAGAACAGATGCACACAGAAATATAGTAAATATTTAAATTTTGTTAGATACTTTAGTGAAATAAGGACCCTTTAAAATTCTAAACTCTTCCAATTCACTCCATTTGCCACTATTTAACTTCTACTTTTGGCTCCAAAAATGTATCTGGGTTTCTTCTATTTTTTTCTTTTCCTGTTAGCACCAGCCTTTAATTTTTAAAAATCTGCGTAAAAGAATATGTTCAAGGAAACAAAACCGTATTTATTTGTGATTGTTGCTGTGTGAATAGAAATTATTGAAAGATGCATCTTTCTCAGGTTCTGGGCAGCCAGCAAGGCTGGTACTGGGCCCAAATGGGTTATTCTACAATGACATCTCAAAATAAACGAGTGAAATTAGTGTCCTCAAGATCGTGTCTGGAACATGTGAACACGCAGCTGTAAAATGTGCAGACACCAAGGCTTTACAAGATGTGACCTCTCCATCTGGCGAGGTGCCCGGGATGGGATAATCATCTTTCCTTCTAACTTCATGTTGAAGGGAAATATTGATCTGAAGACAAATCCATTGTGCTGGAGGATGAAAATGCATCAATAAAGTATGAAAGGTGTAAAGTCTGTTGTACTAGGCTGTTTGCAAAGCTGCACCCATGCCATGCTGCAGGGAGCAAAATGCTCTGTTTCCGGCGCCAACAGCACGTTCACCCACAGGTCAGGAATGCAGCAGGAAACCCCCGGGCTTTCACACCGGAAGATGCATCTGCTTAAAATCTGACCTCTCGGTGCCCTGATGACCACAGCACGTGCTGATGGTGGCCTAGGCATACAGTTACATGTAGATGGTGTGAGCAGAGATTAGAGGAGCTTCAGCTGGGAGGGGCGCAGAAGCCTTGGGATACCTGAGGGTAGGGTGGGGGATGGGAACCTGCAAAGAAGGGCCAGGGAAGTAAGTGAAGAGGTGAGCAAACCTGCTCGGTTAAAGGCACTGGGGTAAGGGGAGGGGGGTCTCCTGCAGCTCTTCCCACAGGCATTTGGGGATGAGTATGGGGTCCATGCTAGTTAGAGAATTCTCTGGAACGTACACACATCCTCTGGCCTGGTGCTGCTGGTACACAAAAGGAGGCACCAGAAAGGAAACCACTGACTCCGTGGCCATTTAAGCTCCTGTCAAGGCCAGTGAGAGCTCAGCTCCTCCAGCGCTAGCCCTGGTCCCAGCTCTACTTCCCCCGGGGCTGCCATACTGCACAGTGCAGTGTGTAGACTGCGTCCCACTGCAGAGGAATTCTGCTGGCTGGAGGCATCACAGAAAGAAGAGAGAAGCCCATGGTTCCAGTTTGAGAAGCCCCTATGCTTGGATGTAATGCATAGAAGCCGAATGTGACATTCCTAGGAGCCCTAAAATTAAAAAAAATCCACATCAACAGGTAGCCCCCATCACACAGAGGTCTCTGTGGTTCGCACGTGGAGTGGGAGGCCTCCTGGCAGAGCTGATCAAGCGGCGCTTTGCAGCTTAGGCACTGTGGGCTATTTCGGGTCCTGACGGGGGTGAGTAATGTGGAGACGCTGGGATTCTAGGAGAGAAGGCTCTGGAGCAAGACACACGGTGGAGTGCAGAGGTGTGAATTCGTTATTTCTGTCCTCGTGGTGTGGTAGGAAAAACACAAGTTTGGAATAAAAGGTCTGGAGCTAATTCATGTCTCTGACATTTACATGAACAAATATAAGGTGAGTTTTCAAAAGGAATCTTTGGAAGAGATAGGGAACCCTTCTATTCAGGTCTTGGAGAAGTTTTCTTTTGTGTGTGTGTGTGTGTGTTTATGACATTTTATTTTGAACACATACCAAAATTACCATCTAAAAAATTCTATAACTTCTGAGACAGCAGTATGGGAGAAATCAAAGATTACCATAATTGCTTATGGGAAAAATGATGTCACCCTGGACGCTTGTAAAAATAAAGCTTTTCAAAGGAGACCCTGCTCTGTGGATTCACAGCTGTGGTTCAGGGCTGGGGAGGGTGCAGGACACTTGTTTACTCGCCAGTGGCCACATGGGAGACCCCTTGACAAACCCTCACCCAATGGACGCTGGTCTTGGGGTGGCAGAGCTTCCACAGGAAGTAGTTTTAGATGGGGCAGGCTGAGGAGGTCTGCAGTGTAGGAAGGCAGTCGTGACTTCCAGTCGTGACTCAGGAGCGACCTCACAGCAGTGAGCCAGACCCGCAGCACGCAGGCTCAGGCGAGGCAGTGCTCTAAGTGGTGACCAAAGCTCAGGACTGAGACCCCGGGGATGGAGGAGAAAGCAGTGATCGCAGTCTGGAGCTGGGTTCTCTCGGCTGGGAGGAGAAGTCGTGTGCCAATGTCCTGTGGCGATGCCGTGAGCGGGACAGAGACACCATCCTGTGCTGTGTGTGACACCTGAGGAAGGTCTGTGAGAAACGCAGTTGGGTCAGGAAGGCGCAAAGAGGGTGTGCGGAAAAGGATTTCTCGAGGTGCGAGAGCAGGGCAGCAGGATCCACAGAGCCGCGTCTCCTTTTAAACATTGACAGTGTGTGTGCCTCGTGAGTCTACCCCGCGTGCCTGTTCCAGAGAAGAGCGAGCTGGTGTGGACGCGGCGAGGAGCTCCTGCATCTCCCCAGGCGCTTGCGAGTTTCCCCGGTTAGGTGAGAAACTTGCATTGGCGGCCAATGCTGGGTGGGAAGGCGAGAGCCGCGCCGCTGTGCGGGGTGAGGCGCTCAGACCTGTGCACCTCAGTGGCTCATGTGAGGTCCCAGATCGCCGCATTACCGACCTGTGATGGCAGGATCAGAGGACAGGGGACTCCTCGGGGCTGTTGGGGACCTTCCTGCTGCCCGCCACAGCCACCTGTGCTTTGCATCAGGCCCCCAGATGAATGAGGACCTAGTGGGCAGCTGCTCCAGAGCCTGTCTTTTCAGCCGTGGTCATCCCCAGGCTGGACCTGGATTCCAGCAGCTGTGCCACATCTACAGTGGCCAGTTACTTCCCAGGGTGTCAGCCGGATAGGCATATGACTTTCAGACAGCTGGCTCAGCTCCTGGCGGGCCTGCTGGCTGCGTGTGTGGCAGGTGACCCCTAACCCACTGCACCGTCAGGGACAAGCCAGCCGCTGTGTCTGGATCTACCCATGTCGGTGTGCTGCCAGTGACCTTACGGCGTCTAGAGCTTCCAGAGTTAATCTGGCCCCTTCCAATGAATCTGTGTTGTACTGTCGTTTGCTTTTCCTTCTCTACACAGACATATCGGCATTGCTTTTTCTGACTATGGTAGTCATTATTTGAATACTTGCGATAAAAGTATTCGAATTTTAAAGTATGCAGAAGACAAGCATGTATTCTAAGGCGATGTCACGGTCCACAGCATCAGCAGGGCCGAAGGTCTTGCTGTTGTCTAGATGCTTCCTGTGCGTTTATAAACGTCCTGGGCCCCAGGCACTGGGGTCCTGTCTCCGTGTGCGTCTCCCACCACGGAATCTGCTGACGGTTCTACGCAGTTACTAAGCTGCATGGGGTTTGCTCTGTGACATGTGGATTGCAGTAACGTCGTGTTCAAAGCTGTGTATTCACTATTTACAGCTGTCTGGCGTTTTCACACCCCATATGTAAAGAAACGCTGCTGTTTATTTCATACAGAGTGGGGACAATATGGGAGTTTCATAACGCTGACCACAAATGAGCTTCCCCAGTTGAAGATGGTAATTCATAACTCATGCTGGTGATTCTCTGAGCTAGTTCTCAGTATTCACAGGGTGAAAGCATCTCTCGTGGTGAGTTTTGCTACTAGAATGGGAGTGCATACAAATTTAGCAATCATTTAAATCCTGAAAGCATCCAGTGATTGTTCAAACTGTCACACTGCAGTGTCTTGTCTTCTTCTAAGTGTGTGTGCATGTGTGTGCGCGTGTATGTGAAGTGTGCTGCCCTTCCGGGCCGGGCAGCTGGGTTTTATGTCTTCTCTCTCTCCTCTGCTCTTCCTGGATTCCCAAGAGAGACATAGGCAGGCTGGACACAGGCAGACCCCACAGCAGGCCTCCGACTGAATAGAGTTGGGCTCTGAGTGAGTTTGAAGCACTGGGAAGCCAACCCAGCTGGGGCTATGAGCGGGCATAGGAACAGAAAGCCAGAGCCGGTGTGGTCTGCATCCATGTGCTACATGCATGCACACACATACATACGTGTGTGCATGCGTGTCTGTACCTACATTTCTCTGCACAAACTGTTATATCCTCAGAGGTTCACACCTTGCCATCCATTTGGAGAAAACTTATTATTTTTCCTCCAAACGGCTGCCAGTGGTGACTGAACTGCAGTGTGTGAAGGTCTAAAGCACCAAGAATAATCTCAGTAACAATTGTGTGAACAAGATGAGAAACGAAATGGTAAGGCCTCCAAGGTATCGGATTGGCATCCGCGTCTATACGCAGTAAACAGCTAACGGGAAGAAGTGGTGTGCTCACCACGGGGCAACCTGTACATGTGATTTTACATTTGATTTTGAGCTAATTCTGATCATAACAGTTAAATGTTCTTACTACAATTTGTATACAGAAAAGTGACAAACTGATTTTAAAATTCACCTAGCAGAGAGTGAGATTAAAATAGCCCAGGCGGTTTGTAGGATAGAAGTCATGAACGCAAGGCTTCCTGCGGATGAATTCTAGAGTGGCTGGTTCCGGAACAGGAAGTTCCCTCCCGGAACCTACGGAAGATGCAGGGGAAACTTGGGTGCTGTCCTTGGTGCTGATCCGATCAGAGGGTGAGATTCTGGGCTTTGTGAGTTTGAGAGGCACGAGAGTAGGTCAGTGCCAAGGGCCGCTGCGTGAGGCGTAGGCTGAGACGAAGGAGCCCATGCACTGAGAGAGGACTCCAGGAAAGCCTCATTCAACTGCGGGCTCGGAGTCAAACCCACGCCGGACAAGTGCGCCACCACGGAGCTACATCCCAGCCCCGGGAGAGCCTGTTTTAGGAGAGCAAGAGTTTCCAAACCCAAAACCTTGTGTTTTAATGATGTAGCACCCATCAACTGGACATTTCTCATTTTTCTATTTTTAGATGTATCACTAATAAGTACATTGAAATAAATTTTTAAGAGCCTCAGAATTCTTATAGACAAAGAAATACCCAAAATTGATTATGAGGGTTTTGTTTTGCTGCTCTCTGAAAAATAAGTGAAAATCACTCTTTTCCTTTGATAGAAAAAAATGCTGAAGAAAAATAGCTGAAATCTTCCATGAAGTCTCAGGGAAGATTTTCCCTTCTTTCTTTAAGATCCGGGGGAGGTCATGGACTTATGTGTCGCCCTGCAGTGGGGAGCTGAGGGAGAGGCCTTGTGAGGAGCACAGTGAGTCTTCTTAGAGGGCTGGTGGCCCCAGAAGAGCCACCCTGACCCCTGCCTTCTACCCAGGCCTTGCAACAAACCCCATGGGTTCTGCTCTTTAGAAGACCCACCCAAACTGACCACTCTTCACCCCCTCTTCTGTCCCTGGACTGTATGTAACCACCTGACCAGGTTCCTGGCTTCTGTCCTTGGTCCTGAATTCTGGTCTTTGGGGCCATCATTAAAGAAGTGAAGGTCAGTGGAACAAACCACTGAGATACTGAACAGCTGACCCTGTAACCAGAATATTACTACCAAATGCTCAACAGTGGATAATACGTTCAACATGGTGGTGATTCCTGCCTGGAGAGGGCACGTAAAAGGATGGTGTAAGGTGCCAGTAGGTCACTCACCATGAAGCATCATTTAAAACTTAGGAAGTGGGACCTGATTGGATGAAACAGGTCATTGGCCAGGGTTTGAAGAGACTCCAGTGCTCTCCTTCCTCTCTGGCTCTCTGTCTCTCTCTCTCTGGCTCTCCATCTTTGTATCTCTCTGTCTTTCCCTCTGTCTCTCTCTGGCTCTCTGTCTTTGTATCTCTCTCCCCCCCTTCTCTCTCTGTCTCCCCCTCCTCAGGCTGACTGTGTCTCTGTTTCTGTCTTTGTTTCTCTGTCTCTGTCTGTCTATCTCTCTCCCTCTCCTTCTCTCTCTCCCTTTGCTTCCCTCTCTCCTTCCTGGCTGCATGTGGCGAGAAGCTCTCCTTCACCACATCCTTCTGCCATGTTTCTCCTCACCACACCCAGGCCAGGATAAAAATGGAGCTGGCCAATCATGGGCTGAGACCTCTGGAACTGTGAGCCAAAACACACCTTTCGTCTTTTGTTGTTCTCGAGTATTTTGTCACAGCCTTGCTGACCATACCTGACATCATACAGCTGGGAGTTCTGAGGCCACAAGCTCTTGTCCTGGGGGCACCAATTGGTTTGCAAGGAATAATCCAGGTGGGCCTGGTTGCTTGTGTAACTAACTCCACCGGTACTCCCTGTGGAGCTGGGTTTGGGTTTACACAGCGCCCATCACAGTCCTGGTGAATGCTCTACTGCCTAATCTGTCCTCAGTGGCCCAGGAGTGAGTATGGAACAGGAAGAAGGAACAAAAGAGGACTCAAAGTTTGCATGAGTGGACACATGAGTTGCAACTGGCTGCAGCTGCTGCCAGAAACCCGCAGGACCCCCTTGCCTGCCTGCATCCCGGATGCCTACTTCCCTGCTGCAGGCAGAACTGACCCACCCACCCCACTCCCCCCCCCTCCAGCTCCACACTGGGAGGAAGAAGGAAGAAGGTTTCTGTCCCCTGCAGTCCCACAGCAATGGGTGCTGTCTGTGCCTGGAGGCTTGGCATGTGGGCCGGTTGTGACTCAGAATCCATAGAGTGAAGAAAGAAGGTCATCTCTCAGATCTGTGTCACCCACAGCTCCCTCTCTGGGGCTCTAAGGGTCACTACAGCCTCTGGTGAAAAGGCTGGGACATTCTAGACAGCGTGCGAGCCTGATTTCGGCCCTCTGACCCTGGGAATGGCATTGAGGGAAGCCGTTAAGGGTGGCAATTGAGACTCCCAGATGACTTTCTCTTCTCCTGCCCTGGACGTTCTCCAACCACAGGCAGACCTCAGAGACCTGAGTGGAAACCTGACCCTTCCAGCAGTGCATCCCCGGACAGCCCAGGGTCTCCGCTGCTTCGGGGGGATGTGGGGCTAGGGAAAGGGGTGGAGACACTGGCCTCCCCATGAAGTCATTTCCTTCCCTCCGTCTCCCCGGGTTGTACTGAGACTCGGGCTGAAACTCCCTGTCATGGAGCTGGCGGAGGGAACTCATAGCACCCCACGCTTCCAGCTCAGCTGGATGGATTCACCTCATTACCTCCCCAAGCACCTCCACTGGACACAGGGTGAGGAGGCGGGAGAGCAGAGGTCAGAGTCAGAGGGGAGAGAAGACTGCATGACACCAACCAGGGGCTGGGGTCCAAGCCCATCCCTCACTGCGTGGCCTGGGATGGGCGGCGTGAGCTCTCTGAGCTCTGCCTCTGCATTTGTGAAGGTGTCAGCGTTGCCCTCAGATGGCACACAGTGCCCGTCACAGTCCTGAGGATGAAGTGAGTCAGCGTGTACTCTGCACCCTTTTACACAGCCCCGTCATCGCCACCTCCGAGGGGCTGCAGGATCCGGCCCTCCCTTCCCTGTGTCCTTGTAAACAGCTGTTCAAGCAGCAGCAGGGTCAGCACGGCACACTTTTCCTCTCACGCCAGAGCCACACGGCTTCCTCAAGGCCAGATTTGGTGCAGAAAAAACTGACATTCAGCATGAGGGTCATCAATGTGGTGGACATTGTGAAGCCCCAGCCCAGGACCCCAAGAGGAACAGTGTTTTGAGTGGACCTGGTCAGGGCTGCTGACCTCTTTCCACTGTTGCAAAGCTAGACCTGGATAACTTACACCCAGGACTTTTCTCGCTGACTGCTGACTGCTGACTGCTGACTGCTGACTGCTGACTGCTGACTGCTGACTGCCTACTAAATGACCAGCACGACATGACTCACATTTTCCCCACTAAGATATTGGTAGCTTTCCCACTCAAATGGAACAGCTTATAGTTAATTCAAAAAATATTTTACGTTTCACTTGGCATGAAGAGTATGTATTTTCCCCAAGAGCTTTTCTTCCGAGGAAGTGCAAATTACGCAACTGCCTTTCCATCCTATGGGTTGAAAAATATCGATGTTGAGTGAATTGGACCCTGAGTTTCATTTATTGGATTTTTTGAGGTGCAGAATGAGTTGTTTTTGCTGTCCAAATAGCCTCAGGTGACTGTCCTTGGAAGAATGGTGTCCACAGTGGTGACTGCCCCTGCTGACAGGTGTGCTGGGCAGGGAATCCCGGGCCAGCTTCAGGCTCATCCTGGAAGATGCTCCTGCCAGGTGCAGAGGGTGGGGATGATATTTCTGGCATTTTGATCTCATGTATTTCCGCCACCCACTTGCTCTCCTGTTGCCTTCTCTCCACTCGGCATCTTGACCGTATTTCAACTCCTGGGCTAGGAACTGAGTCCTGGGGACCCCACCCCCACCCCGCTTTCCTCCTTGGTTTTGGAAAATACTCAGTGGATCCACATTTCCCAGCCTGGAGTTTCACTGCATGCAGTTTGAGAGATGAATCATCGCTTTGTCCTCTAGCATGCTCTGTCACCACAGTTTACTGGCTGACTCGGTCCCTTCCTGTGGCCTTTGACACTGACCTCTTCAGCATATTAGGTATTTCTTTGTCTGATTCTCGCCAGCCTCTGCCCAGGTCTCTGGACCCTATGATTTCCTGTGTGCTGTAACTGTCACCTAATATAACAGTGTACTATTGTACTACTGCTGGTCTCTCCCTCTCTGCTCTCCATGTTCCAAATGAGAATCATGATCTGTAGACCTTTACTTTCTGCATTTAATTTTATATTGATTTTTTTCTAATTTCTGATAAAAACTTGTGGGGATTTTGTTTGAGACAGTCTCACCCTTTGCTAGTATGGAAGGAAGGAAGGAAGGAAGGAAGGAAGGAAGGAAGGAAGGAAGGAAGGAAGGAAGGAAGGGTGGGCTTCTGTTTGGATGAACAGATCCAAATTTCTATGAAGAGTTCTCTTTGAGGAGAGAAAGGCAGATTCAGGTGAAATGTCTGCGTGACGAAGCTTCCTAGCAGAGTGCGTTCACAGACGACAGTCCTTCCTTTGTTCCCCAAGAGGCAGCCCACCGTCCTTAGCTGTAGTATTTGCCACACTTACAATTCGAATATCCTCTTTCTTCATGGTTAGCACGTGGTCCCTGTCACACCAGGTTCTACTGTTAGGCCTGATTGTTAACTTTGTTGAGCAACACCTAGGAGGATAGTAAGGCGCCCTTGGGATGGCTGGGTGGGTCACTGGGTTTCACTCGGGGTCTCTATCTGGCCCCGGCCCCTTCCTTCTGGCTCCTCCTTTGGTTGCCATGAGATGAGCCACTTTCCTCCACCAGAGGAAAGGAACCCGCATCCCAGAGGGTGTCACTGACCCAGGCCTGGTTCTCTCCAGATTTGAACAGTGTTGATCTGGACCTCACACCACCAATTGTGCTGTCCCTAACTTGCAGCCAAGAATGTCAGACAAGGGCAGAGACCACGCCTGTTTTCCCACAGGTGTCTGTCTTGTCTCAGTCTAGTGTTCATCATACACCAGATGCATGCTAGATTTGGGGGCACAACAGCCGACTGGGGTGCTGGGAGCAGCTCGGAGGACAGATGCACACTCCTGTCAGGATCTGCAGGCACCTGCTTCTCTAGGACCCACCTCACAGCAGCAAGGCCAGCCCTGGGAAACGCCCAAGTTAGCAGCTCCCGGCTCCTTAGAAGTCTGTAGCCCTGAGGGCCTAACCTGGCTCAGAGCAGCCATGCAGAGGTGAATTCTCCAAGCCGAGCCCTGCTTTTGAGCCCCATTTTCATTCCTGTTCTCCATGTGCTGCTCTCCCTTGGGAAGAAAAGTTTTCCCGGATAAAGGACACGGGGTGGGGGGTGTTTGTGGAAGTCCTTCAGCCAGTACTGAGCCCTGATGACCACACATCCCTAAGCACTGGAAAGACACAATAAGGTGCTGTGCTCAGTGCTCCCCTGCACCCCAACCCCCAGCAGTCTCCGCCCCTCTTCTTCCTAAAGGTGGGTTTGCTGTAATCATTTGGACCCCAATGAGTACGTTAGATTTTTGAGACCCCACGCCAGCTGCCTCCCAGGGCTGTATTTGACTTAGTTTGATGGAGTTAGTTGGGAGGTTAAATGTGGAGAGTGCTTCAGGGTGGCCGTGCCTAAAAGACCCTGTTCACTGAGAGCACAATTCAGTCCAGGCTCTGACCCCAGGTGACACCCACACACCGGGTGAGTGATGGGCGCCGCAAACACCCTCTCTCGGGCTCTGGGACTTCCCGGGGCACAGAGGGGTTCATGAGAGGCCACTGGCAGAGGTTAATAAGCACCGGCGAGTTTCTGATGTGTGGTGAGAGGGGCTGCAGTGGGCGGAAAGTGAGCCCCGTCTCCATCTGCAGCCCAGACAGCAGGCACCCTGGCCGGCCGCATCCCTCCAAGGTTAAGGACAGAGCTGGGTTTCTGCTCAGGGCTTGGAGAAGAGGGGAGGCAGTAAGGAGATTCACTCATGCCAGGGAAACGAACCTTAACTCGCCATTTCTGGTGGGTGAACGAAGGGGCTGTCTTCACATCTTTCTGCATAGATTTCGAGGTTTGGGGAGGTATAAAAATGGCCCTGGCCTGGGCACCAGGATGCAGAGACTTCGCTCCTTGACAGTGTTAACCAGAACATAGCTCCTTCCTGTTTCTTCCTGAACTTTTTAAAGAAACAAAAACACTCAGATATAAAGTCTCCTTTAAACATTCTGTGCCTCAGGCAGAATGTTGAGTGCAGGTGTTTTAAGAAAAATCATTATTAATGAGTAAAGAAAACACAAGTTTCCTTCCTTCCTGTAGAAGCCACCAAGGAAGGAAGGTGGCTCTGCTCCTCATGAGCTTCAAAGGGTCCAGAGCCTTCTGTCCCGTTGCTTATGCTGGGCCTGTCACTGTCACACAGGCGAACTTGGCTTGTCAAGCTCTACTTGCAGCCGTGGGGAAGAGAGGGGGAGGTTGATCTCCATCCCACGCCTCTGGCAGAGGTGACCTTGGGATTGCACGTGGCTGGTTCCTGTCCTCCCTGGCTGCATCTCAGCATGTGGGCAGCCTCTCCACACAGCATGGTATGGCACGGTGGGCAGGGACCTGGTCCACGGGGCTGGGGCTTCTCTTACTGAAAGGTAGACACAGCAACTGAACATGGGGACACCTAGGAGTCTCCACCATCTTCATCCCCAACCTGTCCCTCTCCCTGCTGTCCCACGGGGCACCCATGGGGCACCTCAGCTTAGTGCGAGTCTTACTTTTACATAAATGTGCATTTGTTTTAATTTTTCATGAATAATGGCAGTATGTGTTTCATACCACTGTATTTTTCTTTCATTGAATTTGTTTCTGAGTTCTGTTCACTCTGGCACACACGCATGCACACAGGCGCACGTGCACAAATCCTTCCGCTTGGTAAATGTATCTTCTCACATCTTGCACATCTTTGCCTTCTGGACGTTTTTTGCCATCTCCCTGTTCCTTAGGGTAAATCACATGCATCTCCATGCATGCACTAGAAAGAGCTCCTCTTGGCCTGCGCCTGGGGCATCCCTGGGATCCAGGTCACGCACACAGTCTGTGTCACAAAATTCCTCTCCACCGTGGCTTTACCAAGGCGTCACCCAATGGCTTGGTGTCAGAGACTCTTCCTCATCCTCGCCATCCTCAGGCCTGGCAAACACTTCTCACCCCGGTTTAGTGGCACCTTTCTATCCCACGATAGATAATGCCATCTGTTTTCAGCCTTGCGTTCCACTTGGTGGTAAGTTTGGGAGGGGGTTGGGGAGCTTACACCCTCTCATGGGGCTCACATGGGATCACAGTGAATGGATGACACCTAGTTCCCTTACCGTTACTTCTGCGAGCTTTGCTGACAGAGAGTTTGCATTCCCTGAACTCTGCCTGTCCTCGGGGTGCAGGTGCAGTGCAGGTGCAGGGCTGTGCGATGTTTGCAGACTGTGTAGCCTTCAGCCCAGCCCAGGGTTTGGCATGGCCATCACCCCAAGCATAGAACTCACCGTTTCAAGCCTGGAAGCCTAGAGGCTGCTGATCTTCCCGCGAGGAGATCCACCTTTTCCAGACATGCCACACCATACTCGGCCGTTCCGATGGCCCGGTGCCATGCGCTTTGTGAGCTTCCTGTGGCAGTGATCTCTCCAGCACCACCAAGTCCCCATCACCCCAATGTTACACCATGCATGGGCCCCTGTGCCTCAGTATCCCTCCCCTGGGACATCCCCTGAGTGTCCACGATGGGCTCCAGCTATGATGCCTGTCACAGGACCCCACACGGCACCTCACACGGGACTTCTGAGAAATCCACAGGCCAAGAAGCCCGCTGTTTCCTGAGCAGGGTTAGGGAGTGAAGCGCTGTTATGCTTTGTAGTTGTCTCTTCTCTCTGCTGATGGTTTCAGCTTGGTGAAATCCCATTCACTGATCATGGTATTATTTTGTGTGATACTAGCATTCTATGTAGGAATTTCTTGCCTTTTGCCTATGAATTCAATATTTTTCCCATCTTATCTTCCAGAGGAGCTTAGTGTTTATGTTTTTACAGGTGGATCTTTGATATATTTTGACATGATTTTAATACAGGGTAAGAAATATGGGCATGGTCTCATGCTTTTGCACACCGAGAACCAGTTTTCCCAGAACCAGTTGTTAAAGGGGCTGTCTTTCCTGCAGCTAATGTTTTTGGCTCCTTTGTTAAAGATCAGACAACTGACAATGCATGGAGTAGTCTCTGTGTCTTCTGTTCTAGTCCATTGGTTTACATGTCTATTTTGGGGCCTGTACCATGCTGCTTTTGTTACTATAGCTTCATCATATATTTTAAAATGCAGATTTGTAAAACTCCTTCCCACTTTGCTCATTTTGTTCAGAATTGCTTTGCCTTGTCTAGCTCTCTTCTGGTTCCATATGAATTTTGGGACTCCCATTTCCTAATTCTGTGAAGAATGCTAATGGCATATTAATTGCATTAAATCTAAATAGGGTGATTGGTAGTATAGCCCTTATGATGATATTAATTCTACCCATCCAGGAACAGGGGATGTCTTCCTTTTTATTGCATTACTTTATTAGTTACATGTTTGTGGTGAGTAATAATTACATTCTCACCTACATAACTTACCTGAATTCTCCTCACTCACCTTCCATTGGCTTTTCTCTTCCCTCCCCATCTCTAGATCCCCTTCCCTTTGACAAAACAGCTATTGCCCTGTTTCCTGTCATCTACCTTTTCTTTCACTCTTTAAATGATTTGTACTTTGGGTTTCTCGTTGTCATGGTTTGTGTCTAAATGTCCCCCCAAACCTCATGCAGTTATAGGGCTTTCTCAGAGGTGGCTGAATCTAGAGTGTGTGATGATTCATAGTGCAGTGCTGTGATTAAGGGTGCTGATATTAAAGCTGGGTGATTGCTGGATCAGTACCCTGGTTGCATTGGCACTGCCCTAATCCCAGTAGGCTGGATTCAATATAAGGGATGGAAAGAGGGCTGTTTCTCTCTGCTTTTGCTTTTACTGTCTTCTGCTGCATGATCTGTCACCTCTGTGCCATGAGCCACTCTGCCTTGGACCCGGCCAATCATGGACTGAAATCTCTACAAGCTTCGAGCTAAATAATCCTTTCTTCCTTTAACTTTGAGTATTGGGTATTTCATCTCAGCAATGAGAGAAAAGTAACCAAGACACTTTTGTAAGAAAAGTTATGTGATATTTACTCTTGCGTGTCTGACTTATTTCATTCAACATTATAGCCTCTAGGTGCGTCCATTTTCCTACAAATGACTCAAATTTAAAAGTTCGTATACCATGACCAAGTCAGCTTCATCCCAGGTACATGAGAATGGTTCAGCACGAGCATATCAATAAATTTAATTCATCACTTAAAGAGAAGCCAGCACCAAAATCACATGATCATCTCAGTAGACACAGTTGACCAAATCCAACATCCGCTCATGATAACAATTCTGGAAAAGATAAGTATAGAAAGACCTTGCCTCAATCTGATAAAAGCCACTTATTATAAATGGACTGCCAACGTCCTACCAAGTGGAGACAAAATGAGAACTTCCCTCTGAAATCAAGAGCAGGATAAGCAGGCTGTCACCGTTCCCGTTCAACACAGCCCTCAAAACGTTAGCCAGAGTAATCAGGGAGGAGGGAGAACGGGCTATGCTAGGAAAACAAGTCAAACTATGGCTTTTTGTTTTTCCATTTCCCAATGTCCTCTTCAGTCTGTGTCTTCAGAGGACTTCAGCTTTTGTGATAACAGCCTTTCATTCCTTAGGTTGGGGAAAAAACTTGTCAACCACTCCTCCAATAAAGGACTATTATGTAGGCTGTATAAAGAGCTCAAAGAAACTGACCCCCAAACAAACGACCCAATCGAAAGGGGGTCAAATGTACTCAAAAGATGCTTTTCCAGAGAAATACAAACAGCCAATGAGGACCTGAGAAAAAGATGCTCAGCTTTTTTAGGCATTAGAGAAATGCAAATCCAAGCAACCCCGAGATTCCATCTCACCCCAGATAGAATGGCCAACATCAAGAGGTCAAACCAGAATAAATGCTGCTGAGGCTGAGAGAAAAGGAGCCTTTACACTGTTGGTGGGTGTATAAACCAGTGCAGCCTCTGTGGAAATCAGTATGGAGATTCCTCAGGAAGCTAAAAGTAGCTCGACCCAGGAAGTCCCCTCCTAGGTATCTTCCTGAAAGACTTAAAGACATCTTCTGAGAGTGAACCCCGTATTTATAGCAGGGGGATTCACCGCAGCTAGACTGCAGAGGTGCCGCAGTGCCCGTCAGCAGCTGGACGGGTAGGCGAATGTGGTGTATACACAGTGAAATCTTATTCAGCCATAAAGGAAGGTGAAGTCGTGTCATTTGCAAGGAAACGGATGCATCATGAGACCACTATCAAGTCAGACAGGGAAGGTCAAATTGCACAGGATTCTCTTCTGTGATCAACCCAAAATGCAAATAAAGAATAAAATAGAGGCGAGATGGTAGGGACCAGGGAGGAGGACAAGGGGCGGGGCAAGGGGACAGGAGAGAGAACAGGTCAGGTCAGGGAGGAAGGGGATCAGAAATGATCCAGATGTGATACACATGTGCCAGTTCCCCCCAAACAAGTGCAAATACCGTGTATGTGTTGCAAACATTTGCCACTCAAGATCACTCCATCGCCAGCTCTCACGGGCCCCCAGTGAAGCTGCGGCCTGGCAGCCTCGGGTGGGCGCTCTCCTGCCCGGGGCTCAGGTTTCCCTGCTCTTACAGAAGCTCATACAGAGAGGCAGCTGTGGAGAGGAGGAAAGTGAGAGAAGCCCTAGGAAGCCTCGTGCTCCTGAGCCAGCGCCGTCACTGGCATTAGTGGCTGAGAGGGGACAGCACCTGCACCCTACCCGTGGCCCTGAGAACCCGCAGAGTTTGGTGGGTGGCCTTGGAGTCTTAGCTGGCTCCTGAGGCATATGCAGTGCCGCAGAGCTACCTGGAGAATGAAGTCACTTCCTTCTGTTCGTGATTTTGCCTCACTAAGAGGCCGTGGAGATAAACACAGGGCTGCTTCTCCTGTGGAACCTGCTGGGAACTGTCTTTCAATTCGTGGGTGTTCGCTGAGGAGCTCGGTGGTTAGGGCTGAGTTTTGGGTGAGGTCTGCCTGCGTGTCTTTGCTCTTCCCGGGAGCCACACACACCGTCCACAGGGAGGCTGACCTAGGTGGGAGAGGCCCCTCCAGGAGGGCACCGAGCTCGGCGCTGCAGGAGTCACTGGCCCGAGCATTTGCTCAGGAGGCTTCCAAGGGTCCTGGGGGCCCTGCAGGAGCTCAGCCACTCTTTGAGAAGCAGCCCGCAACCCCCATGCAAACTGTGCTCCCCTCGAAAGGAAAGCAGGCGGAGGGCAGACTGGCTGGGGCCTTCCACGGGGACGTGGTAGGCGCCTGTGTCTGCAGCAGCTGCTCGGCATCCTCCCGGCCCTGTCCAGAAGGAAACAGGAGAGAAACTCCAGGAAGCCACCAGCCTGCAGGCACCAGCTTCCCGCCAGAGACGCCTGGCTTTCTCTGGCTTATTTACGTATTTATGAGTTGTTTTTTGCGGAAGAACCCAGCACCTCACACAGGCTGGAGTTTGCTGCCCCGAGCCGACCCTGCACCTGGCTGATGGGCAGGCTGGGCAGTGCGGCCATGGCTCGTCAGCGCCCTCATTCTTTCATTAGCGGGCTGGGCTCCGAGCCTGCGGGCACACAGGCTGGGGGAGGGCGGCGAGGGACACATGGCTCTCGTCTCCCAGGACCTCAAAATCCACGAGGGGCTCACAGCCCTGGGCTGAGTCTGTCACTCAGACAGGGCTTCAGGTGCCCACGAGGTACAGGTGGAGCTGTGTCCAAAACCGTGTCAGTCACAGGCCTCCTGTGAAAGCCAGGGGCTTCCCCGGAAATCTTGGGCCTCTGGCATCCATGGGAGGCATCGGGTGCACCTGTCACCTAGCTGGAGAGGCAGCAGGGGGTGTCTGTCCCCCTGCTCCGTGCTCTCTATGTTCCCTCGCGAGCCCCGTCCTCTGCAGTGGGGCATGTGGGGTGTCACTTACACCAACACCCAACCCTGACTGTGCACGTACACTTTGTCCCTGTGGCCATCTGGATTTACCAGGCATCTATAAATGTGAACGTCACCTCCCGAGTTCCCACAGTCACTGGGGTGGGGCACAGGGGCCACCTGCTTCTCATCGGAGGGCTTCTGCTTGGGACAGAAGCAGGACCGTGAGCTCACCCTTCCGACAGGCCCAGAGGAGGTGCTGCCATGGCAGGCTGGGGACCTCGCCGCATCCCTCCACCCCTGCCAGCCATGTAGGCGCAGACTGCGAAGCGGGATCTCTGGGAGGACAGAGGCGGCCTCCGTCCTCTGGGGTGTACAGGGGCTCACATCCCCTTCCCGCCTTCCGGTCACCTGGAGCTTTTGAAATCGCTCCGGCCACATTTTGAAATCACTTCACCAGCATTGCTCAGGGTGGGCCCAGCGCTGGGCGTTTATTTGAAACAAAGCTGGAGGTTTCGGTGTGCGTCTGGGGTCGAGAGCTAGTGGACCCATGAGGATGCGCGGCGGGGTCTCGGGCTCCAGGGGGGTGAGGGAGGAGCACGGCTGAGACTCATAGGATGTGGGTTGGGGGAGGGGAGACAGGCTTCCCAGGGAGCCTGGCGGGTGGACCCCACTATTACGCTTTGCTGCACCCGAGGCCTGGTGTCCCTGGAGGAGTCGCCCTGGCCTCAGAGTTTGTGTGTGGGCTGGGGTTTGTGTCAGGCCATTGGGGTCAGTTCTGCTAAGGCTGAGTACAGTGTCGGCCATAGGCTGGTTTCATCGCTGGTGTCAGTGTCAGCGCTGGCACTGGTCCTGGTGCTGGTGTCAATGCTTGCACTGGACTTACTGTGAGTGCTGGTCCTGGGAGCATTGTTCCCGACGGTGTCCGGGTCGGCACTGCTGTGTCACCCTGTTACTGTGAGCGCTGGTGTGAGCACTGGTGCTGGGCCGGTGTGAGCACCGCTCCTGTTCCTGTGGGTGACGTCGTGTTGCTGTCCCTCTTGGTGCTGGTGACTTCGCTGGATCGCTGTTGACTCCTCCAGGCAGGGAAGGACATGCTCTCTCTTCCCTCTCATAACACGGTCCTTCGGCAAACAAATCCTGCTTCCATTAATTGTGGCAGGGAATGTCCTCAGATTCACTCAAGTGACAGAGGTCTTGGTGTTGTCAGGCCTGATGGCACATGCCTGTAATCTCATATCATCCCTGAGAGGCTGAGGCGGGAGGGTTGCAATTTGAAGCCATCCTGGGCAGCTGTGTCCCTCTGTCTTGGCCCTCTATAAGGGGAGAGCAGAGGAGGCTCTGCAGAGCCCACCTGGGGACAGAGGCCTTGCCAGGTGCTGGGCTCCAGGGGAAGCTAATTCGGAGGGCCTGCCACGTGCTGTGGGGTACCAGTCGTGTCTGGGCCTCTGTGACTTGTATCAGATGGATTCTGGGGTCTTCCCTGGTGGCTGACTCGGGAGAATGGTTCAATATGCATAGAACCTGGCCCTGGCTCACTGCTCTCTGAAATTCAGTCATAAAATATGCAGCAGGAGATACTGTTTGCCTTCCATGCAAACAATTCAAGGTTTAAATTATTTAACCTAAAGATAAGATAAAGACAGGCTAGCAGTTCATCTTGTCTTCTTACTCTTGTGTCAGAATGGAGGAGATTTGATTTGTATTTCTGATGAATTCTTGCTGCATATTTATGGGAGAAAGGAAATTTCCATCTTGTTCTCTTAAAAATCAGCCAGCCAGTCATGGAGCAATTACGCGGCTGGCGGGTGGGCCGGAGGTGGAGGAGCGAGGTGCTTATTGTCAGGTCACTGGGAATAACCAGGCTGCAAGACTGCTCCCCTGACTGTCCGAGTAAATCTGTAACCCAGCCTGCTTACGCAGCGTTCTAGCCATTTAAGATGCTCATTTGGGCAGGGAGACAGATACAGCTGGAGGACATTTATGCCTGATGGACAGTTCCAGAAGGACGGAATTGCTTCCGGCCTGACGGGTGAGCGATGGATTCGGTTGTGAAACACCCCCCAGCTCCAACCCAGCAAATGGGGAAGTGGGGTCCCTTTTGTGACCCTCAAGAAATCTTACATGGGCTGAAATGCTTTAAACTGGCAGTGTGGTCATGTGGAGCCCGAGGCAGGGAGCACTAGGAGATGTCCTGGGGTGAGAGGTGGGGACATCCACCCACCTCACCTGGGTCTCTGTCAGGACGCCCTCCCTGCCACAGTGTGGCTCAGGAGGCCAGGCTGGGCCTGGGTCTGCATTCCACACATCCCTGTGTGATGTGGGCCGTGGACCATGTTGAGAAAGAGGTAAAAACAGGACTGAGTTCTGAGCCTCTGTCTCTGGAGCAGAGAGGAAAGAGTGGCCCAAAGCCGGGAGCCCCAACATCCATGTCTTCTGGGTTTTCCTGCAGCGGCTCCGCCCAGCTGGTCCCACAGTGACCCAGTGTGTCGCAGGTTTTCTTTCCTTCTGTGTAGCACAATCGCACCGTTCCAGTGAGGCCTTTCAGACTTTCACCAGCGGATGCTGCAGCTGAACCCTCACTGTCATTTTTTTATGAACAGGGTTCTGCTAATTAAAATCACCCCAAGCAGGTCCTGTGGAAAATTTTATCTGAAGCTTCTCTTTACTCTTCAGTTATTTTGCTTGGTCTGTGTGTTTTCGCTACGTGATGGTCACGTCCCCTGTGTGGAGCTGGCACGTGGGCATCAGCCATCTGAGTCCCTTTAATCCCCTTTCCCTTTCCTGTCACCTTCCACCCTCCATTCCTCGGTCCTCTCCCCTTTCGGAGAGGCCTGGCTCCCTCTTTCCCTTTATCCGTCTTTCACTTTGTTCTTATTTATGCTTTGGGTTTCTTTCGGGACCGAAACCGCGCAATATTCACTCTTGGGTGTCTGATTTATGTCACTTAACGCTATCACCTCAAGACGCATCCACCTCGCTGCGGCCGACTCAGATCTACCCTGCTCTAAGGCAGCGCAGTGTCCGCTGTGTGTAGAAGCTGCGTTTCCCTTACCGTCCATCTATAGACGGTGCAGAGGCTGCTTCCAGGACCAAACTGCTGCGAGCTGCATGCTCTACACATGGCTGTGTGCGGGTCGCTGCGATGTGATGGCTTTAACTCTTTCAGGACAATATCTAGAAGGGGAGCAGCTGGGGCAAATGCAATTTCTAGTTGTAGCTTTCTGAGGACTCTCCACACTCACTTCCACAATGGCTATACTGGTTTACATAGTAGAAGGGTCCCTTTGCTCTGCAGCCTCCCCAGCACTTGTTATTATTTGATTTTTTGATAACAGACATTCTTTCTGCAGTGAGGTGCAGTCGCAGTGTGGTTTTAATTTGCGTTTCTCTAATGACCACCCACGTCGAATGGTTTTCTTGTACTTCTTTGCTCCTGCTGAGGATGTGGAATAAACCCATGTGAAATGCTCTCAAATCTCTTTGTTACCTACTCCGTGATTGGGTTCTCCATTCACTAAGTGTCTTCTGTACAGCAGCCTCTAGCTTTCCCGGGGTGGCAGGGCACTTCCCAGCCCAGTACCCCAGTGTCAGCTGCATCGTGGGGCTACCTGAGGGTGCCCTGGGCCCACCTGGATCAAGTGATGCGGACCCCAGGAGCTGACACTCAGCCTTCCGTGCTTTTCTGACTTCTGCAGACAGAGAACCGCGGCTCTAATCATGGAAACCTCTCCTTCAGCTGAGGCTGTCTGCTGAGCTGACTGAACATTTACAAGTTCAAGCTTTGTCCGAGGGTGGAGAATGGGTGTTTCTGTGTCTCCTTGGTAAGCGTTTCTAAGGTCCGTGCCCTGTGGACCGGCAGGCATAGCACGCTTCTGTCCTTCCCAGAGCAGCTGAGAACTGCATTTCCCAAATGGGGTGAGCATTTCTGGGTATGATTTAGGTTTCTTTAATTAGGTGCCCGTGGTGATATTTTGATTTGGATCTGGGCTCCACCCGGAGGGAGGAGGGCTGTGGGGTCCTTCAGTTGCTTGGACGTGTTTGGAGTTTGATGAAGGCCTGAGTTCTGGGGTGTCCAGATCTCTGCTACAGCTCCGACCCTTGTTCCTAGGAGCCAGAAACTCAGCTTGGAAGATTCTGCTGGGCCACACCCACTGACCCTGCTCATCCTCCGTACCTTGCAGTCCTGGGGAGCTAAGTCCAGGCCAACAATGGCCACAGATGCCCTAAGGACTCTACCCGGAGCCAGACTGCAACAGCGCCAGCAGCCAGCAAGAAACCTAGAGCATCTAAGCATGTCTTCATCCCGGTGTTCATTTTGGGCTTAAAACTAACAAACAAACAAACAACTTGTGTTTTCCTCTAAGAGGCGAGTTCTCTAAACAGAACAACTTGGGATGTCATGGAGGACACATTGACCTTTGGTGATCGTTATTGTCTACCATAAAAATGACACCTGTGTCATGGAGGAGTTGTGATTTCTAGAGCTTAGTGTTTCCTGTGCCGTCATCCGGGCCTCCCTTCTCTTTTCGGCTGACTCCAGTGAGTCAGTGTCTGCTTACACTTTTGGAGAGCTCTCCAGCGACACGGAGAATTCCTGCAGTATGACAGACAGTGGCGGAGATTATTTGCTGGAGCAGGTCTCTAAGCTGTGAGCACTGCCTAGAGACACTTTCTCCATGCTGATTACAGTAATTCTCGGTAATTGACTGCCACTTGTCAACTTAATGGAAGGTAGGGAATCTAACACTCACAGAAACTGTGATCGGATGTTCTAATCTTAATGAAAATGGCTCTGGCTTGAAAGGTAGTAAATTTCAAGGAAAGAGTTTTGTAAAGTAGTTCTTGAGCTTATGTTTGATTACCAGAGAGAAGTAGGAGGATTTGATATTTAAATGGATTGTTGGATTTAAGTTCTTTTTCTGGTAGAAGAATGGAAATTTCAGTTGGTACTGAAATTTAATAGGCTGTCACAGCCTTGCACCGTCAAAAACAGCTTCCCCGGGACCATGCTAATGTTTAAGAGCACAGCAGTTACACTCCCGGTAAGATCCAGAAGAAACCGGGGAGTGTATGGTGGCGAAAGATGAGACCTGGGGTGTGCGGAGAACGCAGCCCCGCTGGGCCTGCCCCCAGCAGAGGCCACACAACCAGGGAAGGTGTGGTCTCCAGCTGCACATGGACAGCAGCTCATGTCAAAGGAAGGAAACCAGACTCGGGATGATACACGCACCCACCCACTCACGGCCAGAACCCAGGCGGGTGATGCGGGCAGAGGGCAGTAACCGGGCTGCAGCTCCGGGATCCTGTTCGTCTCCCGCCACATGATCCAGAGCCGGTCACAGGAGGGATTCACCTCCTGATGATCTGTCAAGTTCTGTGTGTGGAACGTGTCCCCAGGCTGCAGGTATCCTGGGCACCAGAGACGGCTTTCGGAGAATGCGGAGCCAGCCATAGCCGGCCTGCCCTGGGGCCGTTGCTTGCGTCCCACCACCTTGCAGCCGGGAGGAGTGCTCACCTTGCCTCGGAAGTGTCTGCATGCACCGACCAGGGATCAGAAAATCCTCCGCCAAAGAGGTGGCGGCAGCCTCCCCGCTCTGTACCGTTTTCTCTGACACTTTATCACTGCTCCATTGCACACCGAGAAGAGTTTGTAGGAAGAAAGAAGCAAGAAATCAAATCACCAAGAGACATCACTGCTCCTGGTAGCAGCTTTAGCCTACAGAGAATTGCAGGGCATCAGAAGCAAACCTTCGGCTTAGGGGGTTCCCTGTGGGTGTCACCTGTCTCTCTCACCCCTTGCCTCATTTCTCACGAGAGGTCACGTGACTGCTACTTTTCATCTCTCTGTGGCCGGGTTTGTGGGTGCACTTCTCTTATTTAGGGAAACCACACAAACGTAAGTAAGTCTTTACACACTTACCTAGATGGACCCTCTCAAACGTTTCACCATCCACTTTCTGCTGTATTTATGTAAAAGCCGTGCATTAGCAGTAAAGAGGAATGGGTGATGATTCCGGAGGAGTCGCCAGAAAGTTACGCCCAGCGGTAGACTAAGGGCCCAGTTCTGAAAGCCTGAATGTGTGTTTTTCCACTTACGTAACATTTTTCAAACGGTAAGTTTTCCTTATGGAAAGAGGACAGGGGTTGCCAGGAGTTAGGGTGGGCAGGAGGGGTGGGCACCGCTGCAAGGGCAGTGGGGGCCTCACAGGGAGGGGCTCTTCAGGGTCCTGCTGTGGTGCTGGATTTGCAGCCCAATGTGTGTGACAGTTTGTGCTGAATGAAATACACACTTGTGTGCACACATGCGTGCGCACACACAGATACACACGCGCATACACGCAGCAGTACAAGGGACCGGGTGCCTGAGGAGGACCTGGGGACCACGTTGGTGCCCTGTCCTGGCCGTGACATTACTCTGCAGTCAGGAGGCCGGGGAGGGCCCAGGCTCACCCTCTGTAGTTGCTCCTACCTGCGATCAGCTTAACGCAGGTTCCCGCTAAAGCTGCCTGGCCGTCAGCATGGGAGAGGCAGACACTTTGTCAAATGGATCCTTTTAAAATCGCGTCCTATAGGAAAAGAAGTTTTCTTCTCGGGTTGTGTGTTCCCTTGCTGAGTGAGCTCTGCAGATAATTAGCTGTTTATTCCATGTACGGCTAATATTTTGGGGTGTAGCTTACTAATGACGGCCTGCTGTGAGCGGGTCCCGTTATTATCATAGTCTAAGGGATCTGAGGTGTGGCGGAGTGTAGAGGGCGCTACCATTTTGACTGCCAGTAAGAAAACGAGCCCTGTGAACTATGTCACGGTACTTGTTTTCCATAGTTTTTATATTTAAGGGACGATCTTTCGGACTTTGCTGCCCACCCCAGGCTGTGCACAGAAGTGGAGCCAATCACTGGAGACCTTCCCACCCCTGCACACTGGATGTCACTTTTCCGAACCGCACCAGCTCTGAGTTCCCGTGATCCCGCTTCCCCGCGCCACCTTCTTGCCCTGAAGAGGCAGCTGTGGCAGGAGAAGCGTCCTGCCATTCCCCTTGGAACACCCTTCTGAGTCGGAATGGGAGGCTCTGGACCCCAGCTGGGACTTGTGTGTCCCCCGAGGATCCTCAGGCGGTACTGTTGCCTGACACATCAAAGAGTGGCAGTGTCTTCATTATGTCACCAACAGTCAACAGGCAGTGACAGTGTCCTTGTGCCAAATTCAAAGAGGTTGAGTTAAGAGTGGTCAGATGCAGTGCAGAAGCTCAGGGGACAGTCTCCGGGGGGTGAGGGCACCCTGAGGTCTGGGGTAGGAGTGACAGGAGACACAGGTGCCTGACGTGCAGGCAGGAGCTCGCCACTCACACTGAGGTGAAGTAGCCTCCAGGGGTCAGCAGGGTCTGAGCACTGGGTCCCCCTGCCCCAAGCTCAGGTGACGGTGTAGAGACAGGGCCTTTGGCAGATCATGAGGGTGGGTCAGCACCCATTGGAAGGAGACCAGAGCCACCTAGCCCTCGCACCACATGAGAACACAGCTGGGTGTCTGCCTGTGACCGAGGGCAGCCCTGGCTGGACCCTGGATCTGCTGGCCCCTTGGCTGGACCCTGGATCTGCTGGCCCCTTGGCCTTCCACTCCCCAGGGTGGCTGAGACAGTCAGAGAAAGGTGTTCCTGAGCGGGACTCTGAGCCTCTCTGGCCATCGCCACTCATATAGGGACCTCGCTGGGGCCACCTCACAGAACATGTTTTCTGTGACCAGTGCTGGGATGGGACATGCTGGTGACTCTATTTCCCATTTACCATGAGTACAGAGGCCTGGGGATGCCTTCACCAGGGCCTGACCCCTCCACTGTCACCCTTTGTCATCTCTGCCCCTGGGAGACAGGTGCGGACACAGCGCTGTGCAGGGCAAGTTCTTTCCTTGTGTTCTCACAAAGCAAAACCTCGCAGGCCTGCAATCTAACCACCCATCGGGTCTGACTGTGTGTGTATATTACGGGTATACGTGTGTATACATGGGTGGGTGTGTGTAACCTGGGTGCACATGTGTATGCGTGTGCACGTATGTAGCATGTGTGTGTGTAACTGACAGCAGATGTGTGGCCAGATTCAGCTCTAGAATTAACAATAAGAAGGACAGAAGGTCAGACGTACCTAGCGTTTCAGGACGTCCAGTCACGCACTGGGATGAAAGCTGTCCCCAGGATAACACCTTCCCATCATTTATTACCCATAATCAGGCTCATTAAAGATGGCCACTGATGGCACTGAAGACCACTCTCTGGAGGCCAGACTGATTAATGCCCCGCGTTCCCGGGTGGTTACCCCTCGACTGCCGCCACAGGCCCACTGTGATTGAACAGAACGCTCAGGGCTTAGATGTGTGGTTTTCATCTCTGAAACCACTTAAGACGCTGCTTTTGAAGTTGACGGCATCCACCGCAGCATTCGCTTCTGCTGGAGTTCGGGTGGCGAGCAGGTCCCCTGACAGGAGCAGGCAGCCGCCACGGGCCAGCGGCCACACTGGAGCGAGCTCCGCCCTGCGAGGGTTCGCCAGGCCTGCGGCGCAGTAAGCGGAGGACTGGGGGGCTGCGGGCGAGGGGGCAGCCCTCTCCCATTTAGGGCTGGCTGTGGCAGACAGCCCGGAGAATGGGCCGGCAAACATGACGGGAGCGCACTCTTTACTTTTCTGTTGCAGCCGAAGCTCTGGGCTTTCAGCTATCTCTGAAATTATTGGTCTCGAGTTCCCTCTAAAACCTTCGATTCGCTCCCAAGGAATCTTCCCCTGGCTCCGGAGCACTTTAAAGGTGTCTGCGCATCGAGACGCAGCCTGACCGCAGCGCTCCATGAGTCCCAGGAGTGCGGGATGGCGCTGCCCCGGGGGAGCCAGCTCTCTGGCAGTGACGTCGCTTTGATCAGCGTCACCAGAGCCTCGCTCGCCACGGAAGTGGGACTCAAAGCGGGTGCCAGCTGTCTGCATTCTCACCCTCAGACAGTCCTCTCAGCTCTTAATTACGGCCTCTTTTGAAGCGTGGGCTCCTGATCGTTCCATCGTGCATTTTGAAGTTTCACTTTGAGAAATTGCTTTGTTCAATGCAACCTTAAAGAGAAAAGCAGCTGTAGTGAATTCATTCAGTGGAATGTTTGCAAAGACTTGGGGGCACTGTCCAATGGCAGAAAAGGACGAGACTGCAAAATAATGTGCTGTGTTGGCTGTGTGTGCAGAGGGGGATCCGGGTCGCAAATGTTGAGGACCGTATTCCTTGGTTTATTTATACCCGGCTTTATTCCATGAATGACTTAAAGTGGCCTGGTTACCACATTCAGCCTTAGAAATAAAGAATGATTAGGTCTGGGAGTTCACACGAGACGGTGATGTGGATGGAAATGAGGAAAATCAAATTAGACTCACAGAGAAAAGTCTTTGGTTCTGCAGTTGCAGGAGGTAGACCAGATGCTTCTTCCTCAACGTCCTGGTGGGTGACACACTGGGCAGCACAATTGAGTGGCCACAAAGTGAATCCAAACCGGCAGGACAGCAGAAGGGGTTTCCTTTGCGGGTCCCAGGGAAGGGAGGCTGTGTCAATTCCCAACAATGAAGAATACTTAGTGTCTTCCCGCTGTTTCTTTAACACTTGCTGGTGAAGCCTGGGTGTTTCATGCCAAGGTCTCTCAGGCTGGAATGCAGACCCCTAAGATGGCCCTTCGAATTTTGACACCTCTAAGTCCAGAGACGCCACCAGGACAGCTCTCTAGGGCCACCATAGCAAAGGGCCACAGACCATGGACCTAAACGCTGGGATCTGTTTCCCACACCGTAGGGGCAGAGGCCCCCCCTGGCCCCCTGCTGTCTTCCAGTGTCTTCCCTGGTCTGTCTGTGTCCTAGCCTTGTCCCAGCCTCCTGTGCACAGAACTCTACCTATCAACGGACCAGGACCTGCTAAAAAGGTAAAGTGAGGCATGGTCAGCTTTTTAAAGACTTCATTGAGCAATAGGTAATTTATGCAAGGATTTTAGGAGCTCCTCCGCCCCCCACTGGGAAAACAAGGGACAGATTTTCACAGCAAACAAAAAATTTGACTTGGCAAGAAAATATCAGGTTTCTTATCATCATACAGTTGCCTGGCTTTGCTATGCTGTAAAAAAAGTCCTTAGTTACATGACTTTTAATTCTGTGGACTGTTTCTGATTCACTGATAAAAGTATTCACAAGAAATTTACATTTGCAAATTGAGTGAATCTGAAGTCACATACAAGGACTCAGCGGCTTTGTCTGCTTGAGGGCCCCTTCTGGCCTGTCCCTATTGTACCTGGCTGTGACTGGCCCTACCTAGTGCCCCACTCTGGTGACAACCCTTTGATATTTCTTTGAAAACTTCACCTTCTTGGACATTGAATATACAAACTGAAGGAGGACACAACCTAGCCTATGGCACCTTTCCTGGCCACCGTGTTCAAAATGGGACTGATGTGTCCCCCCAGCGAGTGACTGCTGTGTTTATTCAGGGGTTCCTTTCCCTGAGCAGGAGCCGCTCACCCCCACCCTTGTCCTACTGAGCACTGACTCAGCCCCTGACATTTGTCCCGAACTGTGGCATCTCAGCGGGGCTCTGTGTTCACCAATTGCTGCAGTGAACAATTAATTGAGCTACTGCAAGGTTGAGCGTGACACAGTTGATGTTGATTAATCATCTTTCTTACAGAAAGTGACAAATTACTGTTGAGCTTTTTGTGGCAGAAATGATATGAGGAAAAATAAGCAGAGGACAGAGGCTGAAGACGAACCCACTTTTTAAATCTCTGTGCGCCCCATTCGACAACCTGGTCACCCATGGGCTCAGAGTGCCTGCCGTGCTCCCTTGCCTTGCCACCTACTGGTGCTGTCAGCCCGTCCCCCTCAGCAGGTGTCTGTCCCCTTCCTCCACCCACTGCTACTGCTGCTGCTCCCTGGCCTGCTTTACCCCTGCTGGAGACCGCTTCACCTTCCTCTTGTGAGGACTCTTGCAATCACCTTTTGGGGTGCTCATCTGGCTGTCAGTCCCTGCTGCAGGTCCCCTTTCATGCATCAGGCAGTAGGCAGGGGCTCTGAGTATCAGGATATGGACTTCTGTGGGTCGTCATTCAGCTGGAAGCTGCCGTTCTTAGTTGAAAGAAGTACGGGAGCGATGACAGCCCTCAGGAGGTGGAATTGTCTGCAGTTGATTATCACTAAACCTCACATGGGGGGATCTCGGAGGGTGGGGTGAGGCCTCTGCAGAGCCCTGGTCCAGGGGCACTCGCTCCAGCACCACGGACAGCGCCTGGACACCAGGCTTGGGGCGAAGGGCTCTGCTCAGAGGGCGAAGGTGCCAGTCCCCCCATTCTCGTATGTGGTCCCTAATGAGCAAAGAGGTCAGAATTTAGGGCTAGACCCAGAGAAATCAAAGCACAACCCTTTCTGGGGGTAGCAATGAGCACCCCTTCACCCCGTGAACAGGGAAGAGGCTGTGTCCACCCTTGGCTCCAATTGCACCTACAAACCTACCCGGGTGTCTGCTCACAGCCCTCTGCGAGTGTCACATAGGCACAGTGCTAAGCCTCTGGCACAGGGGATCTCGGTTGATCATCGATGACATGCTAGGATGGCCCCATGCAGCTGTCTTTGTCCTGTGGGAGGCAGAGACAGGTCATACTGATGAGCTGATTGCACCCACTGGAGGTATCCAGTGCACCCCTGTGCAGCAGGCTGAGAGGCCCCACAGTGCTCTGAAGAGAGCCATGATTTTATAGCTTTAAACTCCCTAAGGAGGCTTAGGGAGTTAAGGATTACATAAGATAATTAGTAGCACCATCAGGGTTCTCCCTGGGGTGTGATTCGCTCCCAAGCCCAGCCTGTCAACAGCTCAGCCTCCTGCCTGTCACCGTGCTTTCATCTGGACAGTTCCCTTGATGAGCAAACAACCTTCCCTGCTGTAAAACTCAGTGAGCAATGCGAAGTGTGGAGGTTAATAGATGGATTTCGAAGCCTGAGATAAAAGAAGATGCAGCCAGCTCTGTTTCTCTCATACAAAACGAGTAATAAACTTCCCCAACTGGTTGTGTGGGAAAAACAAATTCTCAAGTTCTCCTCCCCTGCGTCTTCCTGGGATTTTAGTAAAGCACCCATCGTAGCCCAAATCAAAAAGGCAACATTGACTCAGAGTTTATCTTTAATTATATTTAAATCACAAGGCTTAACTGAATGTATTGACTTTTATACCAAGAAATTAATTGACGTTCCATTAACCTTGACCAGCAAATTAATTCCTCAGCCTTGGACCTTGCGCACTTGAAGGCTGGAACACAGCCGTGCATGGATCACAGGCCCCAGTGCGACGTTCACGTGGGCGCCTGAGGACCCAGAACCTTCTCTTTCCTGGGAGGACGCTGCTTGTAGATACGTAGCTGAGCTGTGTTTCGCACAAAAGAAGATGGTGTCTGAGCTGCTCCACATTTTCTTTGTCAGATGGGAAGAGAGAAACCCTGAGTGGGTATAGCTCTGACCACTGCTATCAATTAGTAATTCTTTTCACACTTTCAAATGAGCATAGAGCGCCTGCCTTTGTGCTCCAGCAACCCCACTGCGTGCGTCACAAGATCGTGGCTAGACAGAGGACAGGAGTCTGCTGTCACTCATGTCAGAGTCGGGCTGATCGCTTAGACTTTGCACCCTTTGAGCTGTCAGGCGTGGATACCTGGGGAGATGACCTGCCTGTCCTGCCCCAGGTGGCCCCAGAGGGGGTCATTTCCCTGTGCCACCAGCATCCCTGTCAACACACTGGGACCCCATTCACATCCGGCTCCCTGCGACCCGTCGTATGATACAGTCTGATGAGACGGCGTGGACAGGAACCCCTCTCGGGGTGCTTTCACATAAAAAACAGATGGTGTGGTAGAGGAGAGAGTTCCCCTAGAGGAAGGACATCCTGCTCGCTGAAATCCCGAGAGCCCAGTCTGCCAGGAGACGCCGGCCACACTTGACCACTTCTGGTGGGCAGCCTGAAGGAGTCCAGTACAGACCTGGCTGGACAGAGGCGGCAGACGCTCCCTGTAACCCCCAGGGAGGCGCGATTCCGTCCCCCCAGAGAGGGAGGGACGCGGGTGGTGTGGAATTGTTTTGCTTACCTTCTTTGCCAGTTCACCCTCCCCACTCACAGCCAGGGCATGGTAAGACTGGGTGGCCTCGCAGGTACCTGTTTAATGCAGACAAAATTTGATCTGGAACAGTCTGCAGCCCCGGCAAGCATGCTGATGTGTCTGTGGCATAGAAATTTGATTTTTAAAAATTTTTTTTAGGGAAAAAGAAAAAAAAAACTTCCAACAAAAAGAAATATATAAAAATAAAATATCTCTCCATCTCCGAGCGAAGACGTTAAGGAAATTTCACGGTGTGGAGAAGAGAGGTTTAGCCTTGTTTTCCCTGCTGTTTGTCTAGAGCAGCTAAGGCAGCGCAAGTGTGGAAGCCAGTCCAGGCCGGGCGCGCACCCAGGGCTCGCGGCAACACAAGTGGCCTCCTGCGAGCCGCTCCCGAGTCCCGCCCTCTCGGTGTCACCTCGCTTTCCCTTTGAACGCGGGGCGCCCTCTGTGCCCGGGGACGACACGCGTGCGATAAAGACCCTCCGAAGTCAGTCTGGGTAGAGGAGGGGTGAAGAGGTCTTCATAAAACAGGAGCGCGTGAGGCTGGCACGGAGGCTGCCCCGTCTCCGACGCGGCGTGAGGTTATTTCATCTGAAAGAAGCCAAAGCTGTGCCCAGAACCCGGCTCCTCCTCGGACCGAACCCGCCGTCGACTGTGGGGAGAAGAACGCAGCGCTCCCTCAGCTCGGACTGACTTTGAAGACTAATCCAGGTCTTCTTCAGGTTTTTCTCCCCAAAGGCTAACTTTGCGCTTCCATGGCCTCGTCTCAGGTTTTGTTTTTTAAAAATATCTTTGCATTAGTCCCCGGAGTGTTTACACTCCTCGCGTGGGATCGACATGACACCGTCCATCCGTTTTTCCCTCTGCTGCCCTCAGCCCTCCATCTCTTCGGCCCTTCCCGTTCGAGGAAGATCTGTTTCCTTTATCTTTCTTTTGTTTTGCTCTTTACTGATCCTGTGAGTTCCTCACGGAGGAGAAGCCACGCGACACTGAAGCGCGCATCTGATTTGCTTCCCTTGACGTGCTGATCTCACGGCGCCCATCTGCCCACGGAGGACCCGCCTTTCCTCTGTCAGAGTCGTGGGTTTGGGCGGAGGAAGCTCCTCCCAGCACCGATTTTCCTTTTCAGACGCTGACGTGTTAACCCCGCCCATTCGGGTTTGAATTATTACGTGTGTGAACTGTGCAATGCCGCTTTCCCCAGCACCACACTCCCTGATCTTATTGAGATTTTTAAAGATTTGAAATACACCTCTGCAACAGGCCCGCAGGTGTCCGCACGCTACCGTCTCGTGCATAGGAGCAGGACTCCGGGGGAGCGTTTGTGACCGGCGTCTGCGTTTGCAGACGCTGAGTGGGGAGAGGGACCTCACGGCTGCCGCTGTGTCAGTGACGCCTTGAGCCACCACACGCATCCAGCTACAAGCAACGCCTGTCTCTGCTCACTCCTGCAGGTGGGGGTCCTGGGGTGCCCGGGATGCTCTGGGCACAGGAAGGGGGTCGAGTGGACGGATTGTTGGACCACAGTTTGGTAGGCCCTGTGTGTCATCAGGAAGAATGTCTCTTCCCTTTCCTTTTCTCCCACGGTGGCCATCTGCCATGCGGCTTGGCCTATCTCCCCTGCTCTGTGTACCCCTCGCCGTCCCGTAGGATAAATGAGCCCCGTGTGGGGCTCTGCCTTGCATTTCCACACTCTTGTCCTTTATTTTCCATGCTAGCCCTGAGGGAAATCTTGAACCCACACTTTCCCATCCTCATTGGGAACAAGAGTCCAGCTGCGTCATGGTGTCTTCTAGCGAAGTATTTACATATTGCAATAAATATTATTTTGTCATTTTTTTAAAGCGATTTCCCATTTCTCCCATGATAAACACCAGGAATTGGCAAACTAGTCCTGTGAGGGGTGAGGCGCTAATACACAAGGCTCCATGGATCACACACTTGCTAAGCTGCAAAATCTGTTTTTAAAAATTTAAAAATATGAAACCCATTTTTAGCTCGGGAAGGCTGCATACACAAGCCGCAGCTCGGATCCAGCCAGCTCACCACAGTGCACTGCCGAGATGGTTCTGGGACATGCGATGGTGCCCCTGACCCCGCTCTATGCTGCCTGCCTTGGTCCCAGCCCTCTGAGGCCCCACTGACCCAGCCCCTCCCAGCCCCAGGGCACTTGCGCCTGATGCACCCCCACAGGGGTCACCGTGTCCTTGGTCTTGGCAGTCACCCTGGGTTCTGTGACATAGGTTCTTGGTGCACCAAACACCTCTGTGCCCCGTCTGTCCTTGGGTTGCCAGCTTTCTTCCACCAGTGGAATGGTCCATGGGGGCTGCGTCTTCCCCACACCCTGGGAGTGCCGTGGTCTTCTGCTTGGGGCTGGAGGAAAGTTCCCGAGTTGAGGCATTTGCCAATCTCTGCCCATTCAGTACTCCTGCAGGGCCGATTTGGGGCTGGCCAAGAGGTATCACTGGTGCAGGATGGGGAAAAGGGGTACCACACTCGGTCAGTTGCAACTCACCTTGAAATCTCAATCCCTATCAGCCAGATCACTCACCAACTCATGGCAAGGCTTCCAGAAATAACCAAGTGGATTACAGATTGACTGATTGATCAATTGATTGATTGACTGACTGATTGAAGAAAATGTTAAAACATGGAACAAGGAAGCACAGAGGGAGAGGAAACAGTTCAGCTCTGCAGGCTCCGGCCTGCCCATCATCTTTTTCTTGTCCAGATTGAGTCTGGTCACCAGAGAGTATATGAGAAGTCAAATTTATGGTGACCAAAAAAAAATCTCATTATAAAGTACATGCATTAAAGGAATCATGCATATTTCACTTCATAATAAAAGGTTTTGTACTGAAAATGCTAATGGAAAAGTTAGAAAAATATGCCAGTAATGGGAAAATTTAATAGTGTGATAATGTCAAAGAAGACACAATTTGTTGGAGTAATATCCTTATTTTAATCTTGAAAATGAGCTGAGAGGGAGGGACGGGGAGGGAGGGAGCTGCCCTTCCTGCGGGAGACGTTGGAGGCCCGGCTCTGTCCCGGACGGACGCTGCTGCAGGAGGTGCCGGCTGGGCGGAGAACCCTGCGGGGTCGGGCTGGCATCACGGGCGGGGAGGTGGCCTTACCCCCTTCTCCGCGCTCACACCCGGCCTCCACCCGGCCTTTACTTGTTGCCCGTGTCTTTCCCATTTCTCTGGCCATAGCTGCTGGAACTGATCTTTGCGTATAAAGCATGTGTGACACAGGGAGGTCTCAGGAGGGAAGAGCCAGGCAGTGACAGTGCTTAGGGCAGAGGGGAGTTTCAGGATGGCCCTGTGGAGACTCAGGACCCTTCACCTCTACCCCACTAAGGGCAAGGACTTTCCAACTTGTGCACTGTGGACACTTGACGGTGGCCTCCCTGGGACATAAACTCTAGGGCAGTGCAGAGCTGTGGGCAAGGTGCCCAGAGGCTCAGGTCTTCAGAGAGCGAAGCATTAGGAGCAGGGGTGAGGTGCGCGGTGAGGGACGTGGGTAGGAGGCGCTGGGGCTGCGGCTCGGGGTAGAGCTGTGTTTCCGGCACTCTTGCCAACTTCAGCATCCGAGGACCATCTGGAGAACCCTCGGCTGGAGATGGAACTGTGCTCCGCCTTCCCCTGCCTGCTCCGCCACGTTGCCCGCGACGTTCGCACGTGCTGGAAGCCAGCTGCCCGCGGGCGGCTTTCGAGCCAAGTTGGATCATCCGTGCGCTCTCCAAGGGCTCAGCAGATATGTTGCTTTTCCTGTCTGGAAAAGCACCCAGGTTGCTCCCCGATGCGTGGCCTGCATCTCAGCCCCTCACTGTAGACGGTTCTCATGCTGCCGGGTTAACGTCTGTGCGATTTTTGATCTTCCCAAGCGCACGGTCAGGCTTTCCCAGCCGGAGCTGTTGTCTGCATGTCCCTCCTTTGATTCGTGGTGCATCACAGGGCTGCACGGAGCGCCCTGCAGGCGCAGCTGAGTTCAAGGCATCTGCCGTGAGGCGCCCCGCTTTGCTGTGCAGGGTTCGTCTAAGCACTGAGCCAGCGTCGGGGTCTCCGGTGAGCCGCAGTAACGCACGGCCTGCGTCCGACTCGGGGAGGAGAGACCTTCGTGGTCCTCATCCTCACCCTGGAGAAAGGGCAGGCTGTGACGGGGGAAGCTGGCCATGCTGCCACCAGGCTGCTGGTCCTTCATTGTCCAGCTGGCGGCTATGGACAAACACTTGCCATCCCTGGGCCCGGATCCCTCATCTATAAACCGGGAGTGACATTATCTCATGCATTGCAATACTTCAATGACTACCTAAGACATAAAAAGCCTTTAAAGCCACGCTTGACACATGACAGATGCCCAATAAAGGTTAATTATTGCATCACTCTGGAAGCAGAGGCACGACTATCCTCAAATAAGACTTGAAGAAAACGTGTCCTTGCCTGGTGCCGGGATATGCCACGGCGGTCCAGCGCTGGCTCCTGTTGGAGGAGGGGCTGGGGCGCTGTGAGCCGTGGCCTGGGGGGTGGAGGATGTGGCCCCAGTCTCTGCCTGAGCCACGACTCGTGGAGGGCTGTGTCCCTCCTGGCCAGCAGGTTTGTCTTTCTCTGTTTCAGTGAAGCCCTTTCTTGTGAAAAGCCCTGGAGTTTGGATCCAGCATGAACAGGAGCCCCCAGAAGTGTAAGGCAGAGAGGGAGGAGAGGGACTTTCTGGATGGACGAGGGAGATGTGGCTCAGCCCCCTCTCCACAGAGGAGGCCACGCTGCTAAGAGCTTCCTCCCCGTGCACGCTCGGGGGTGTCCCAGATCCCCACCTGGAGGGCACAGACAAGGCCACCCTGCAGCGGGATGGGTGACCCAGGCAAGGCGGGGAAGCAGACAGACCCTGGGCTCTGCACCCGCCACGGGCAGCAGCTGCACTAATGAGAGAAGCTAAAGCCACAGCAGACCCCAGGCCCAGAGCGCTTCCCCATATCGGCATGGGCCAGAGCCCCGGACCGTTTCCTGAATGAACACGTGCCGCCCTCCTGCAAAACCTGCCCCACACAGCGGCACCCCTGCCTGCCAGGCGGGGGTCCCAAGCCCCTCCATGCTGAATTTACTGCATTCAGCCTGGGCTCAGGCTCACAGGCGGTGCAGAGGCTGGGAGTGAGCCTGCATCTGGGCCACCAGAGGTGATTCTCACCGTGTGGGGTTGTCCACGTCCTGGCCCTGTGGCTGGAATTCTGTTCCTTGGGTCACCCGTGTCTTCACCAGTCTGACCAGTCCTCTCCTCCAAGTCCCCTAATGCTGTGATTTTTCTTTCTAATGCCCTGATACAGAGAATATGTCCAGGGGCTTAGATGGCCACGTCCACCTCCATAACCTCTAACTTGGTCATTCACAATCTTGCTGTGTTTGACCCTCCCAGTGAGGAAATAAACAGACATGCAGGAAGTGGAGGAGAAGGAGGGAGAGGAGGGAGGGGGAGGCGGGCTTGACTCCCGCCCATCAGGAGCCTGCAGGGGCGGTGCTGATCACTGGTTTATTTTTAAAGTTCCTCCAGTCAGTTCTGATGCAAAGAAAGGTAGAAAGTCTTGGCTCTAATCAGACACATTTTATAAATGCCTGTGCAGCCTGCCTTGTTTGTCTCCTGGGAGAGAGCAGATTTCCTCCTGGCAGAAAGCAAGGATTGCCCTCCGTGGTGAGTGGCTTTGAAGACGACAGTATGAGTGCTTTTCACAGCACACCTGCAGCCATGCTCGCACACTCGCACGCATGCACACTGCGAGGGACAGTCTTCCCTTCAAAGTTAGGCAGAAAGAAGTGTTCATTGTCGCCAAGTGTGATACACAGGCAACCTGCAAGCTCTCTGGGACTCTCAAGGGCTCGCTACCCCCTAAGGGGCCTTAAAAATCAAATCCCCACTCATTTTCTAAGAAGCCCAGGCTGAGGTGCTCCACAGCCAGCTCGGCCCTGCAAAAGCCTGGAAGGGGTGCTCGGGAACTGGGGCCACAGCACGAGCACCCCAGGACTTCGGGGAAGCCTGTGGAAACTGAGAGCCAGGTCCAGGGAGGAACACGCTGCTGCCATTTTGCCTGTGAGCTCCAGAGAGGCCACTTCCGCTGTGGGCCCCATGCTCAGTGTTCCACCAGCGCGTCCAGGGGCTCGGCTCAGGGGAGCCCCTGCTGCCGTCCTGTCTCAGCGGAGCTGGGGCTGGGGTCCTAACCTGCAGAGATGAGGCTACGGGAGGGAAGAAGCGAGCGCCCCTTCTGGGGAGGAGCTCACGTGAGATTAGGAGGTATTTATGCAAAAGATGGAGATAGGTAACATCTTCCCGACTCAGTTATTTGAGGCCAGGGCGCCTGGAGGGGAGGTGGAGGAGTGGGACCGCATTTTGGCAGAGAAGGAGCAACTCGGGAGAAGTCCCTGCGGCCTGGACCTCAGTGGCAGCTATTTCTCTCCCACAAGTCTACTCCCCCGTGGCTGAGGATGCAAGGTGTGGCCAGCACGGCCAGTGCAGACTGGCCTCGCTCACCAGGGAGAGAGCAGGACCGGAATTCCTGCAAGCTCTCAGAGTAAAGACCACAGAGCATTCGCCGGTGTCTTGATCCCAAAGTTCCTCTGGCCGTGGCTGGAGATGGCGCTTCAGGGATCTGAAAAACAACCCCAAGTGAGTTATGTGGCGATGGGGGTGTGCAGTGCTGCACCAGATGTCTATGAAGAGAAGGTCCCGCCATTTGTCCACACGGATAAGCGCGGAGGACATTATACTGTGCTTTCTGTCGTGGCGTGTCAAGACGCTCATGAAGGAGGACCCTGGAACCGCCTCAGAAAGCGGCAGGATGATGGGGGGGTGCACTGGAAGCGGCTGGGGCGCTGTGAGGGGTGTTGGCAACGTCTCCACGGCAAGAAATTACGTAATTTAAACCTCCGCTGCACTTGGCGATCACACCTTGTAAGAGGATTCCTTAAAAAATGGACAAATTTACAGAGACAGAGAATAGTTACCTGGGCCAGGGGCGAGGGGGACTGGTGAGAGAGGACAGCCTGGCACTGGGGAGCAGAAGCAGGACCTGACCTCCTGCCAGGGTGCTGCAGGTGACCCGGTTGTGCTGCATGTGGGACTCCTGCCCGTGGACACTCTCGCCACCAAGACAGACAGGTGCGCGAGTCTGCCGTGAGGCGAGGGGTCCTCTCACTCACTGCTCTGTGGTGACCTCTGCGCCCGCGCACCTCCTCCCTACATTTACACAGCGCTCGAATGTCCTATGCTTTCCACATGATCCAAGTCACTTCCGAGAAGATAGCAAAAAAAGTGGGGTGCAGGTCTATCCATGCCCAAAAAATCAGGAAAAAAGAAGAGAAAGGAGGGTAGGGAAGGGATCCCCTCGGGCTGGGCAGTTTGACTGCAATTCTCACCTTAGCTGCCAAGACTGAGAGATAGACAGAGAAATATTATAGACAGAGACAGAGGCAGAGGCAAGAGAGGATTCAGGCCAGGGGTCTCCTTTTCCTGCTCGTCTTCCAGAGTCCGTTGTAGCTACGCCTGCCCGGCCTGGCCTGGTGTGGTGAGCAGGCGCAGGAAGATGGAGCTGGCACCCTTGAGGGAGGGAGGCTGAGGCAGGCAAATGCATGGGAAGAAAGTGGGGGATGATGGTTTGTCTTTAAAGCCTCTGGGCAGGGAGGCTGTAACCCCGCACTGTGCCCGTGCAGGTACTCATGGATTTGGCCAGCTGCAGCCGCTCCATCCCTCACGGTTTCTCTCCTCTCCTCCTCTCCAGTGCAGACAGCAGCTCCGAAGAAGTCATGCAGATCGACGTGGAAGTGGAAGAGCCCAGCGACCCTCCGGCCACACAGCTCGTCACGTGGCAGGTGGAATACCCCGGGGACATCACCTCGGACCTGGGCGTGTCCAAGATCTATGTGAGTCAGAAGGACTTGGTTGGAGTGATCCCGCTGGCCATGGTAAGAAGGGGTGGGGAGAGAGGCTCAGGCCGGCCCAGCAGGGGCAGGGGTCAGACACGGGAGGTGGGACGCGGGGAGCCAGGCAGAGCGGGTTCCCGCCCGGGGAAGTCCTGGAGCCTCTCCTCGAAGCCTTCCCGAGCGATGCTGGACAGTGCTCAGCTGCAGGGGCCGGGCTGGGTCCGGCTCCGTGTGGGAATCGTGGGTGACATGGTAAATGACACACATCCTGTGAATGCAAGGACTCCAGCCTCAGGGGAGCCTGGGAAAGCCACCAGTGCTCCACTCTGAGGGGAAAAGTGGGCAGCAGGACAGCAAACGCCCAGCGAGGCCCGCGACCAAGCACCTCCCTGCACCCCAGCCTGGGCTTGAATGCCGGGGCTCCAGGGCTGCTGCTCTGTACCTCCTCAGCCATCTCTGCTCGTCGGCCATGCACCTGCACCTTGTGTGTGCCTCAGTTTCTCCATTGTAAAGGCAAGAAAGAAAGCATAGCAATGCTCGAGGTCACTGTTGGATAGACCGAGGTCACCTGGCTGGTGTCACCCAGAGTCACACGGTAGAAGTCAGCTGGGGATAGGACTGTGTGTGCTGATTGCTGGACCCCACTTACTTGCATGATCTGGACCCAGCTCTACTGTTCTGATGAGTCCTCAGCTGTCCCCTGCAGCGGCACCCACGGGTGAAGCCTGGGCCTGAGGCCTGTCTGTGTCAGGGCTGTTCTGAGTCCTCCTTTGGCTGAGGAAAGCACTTCCTGCTAGGGGTCCCTGTGGCCACCACTGGTTCCTTACTAGGCATTTGGCCCTTTTATATTCATGGAGAGGCATCCCTTAGGGAAACAGGGCTGGTGCGGGCTGTGGGGATCGGCGCTTCCTAAGAAGCTCCTGGGGAGGCCCCAGGTACCCCCTGGGTTGGTGCACACTTGTCCCAGTTTCCTGTCTGCATGTGAGCAACCTGGGCACACCTAGAGCTGGGCATGCAGCCTCCTGCAGCCAAGTGACACCAGCAGTGTCCCCTTCTTCCTCTGCAGGATCCCAAACAACAACCAGCACAGCTGTGTTGCAGCAGCAGGAGGAGGCTGAGGGCTGAGGGACCGATCCTGTCTCCCTCAGTGTCCTCCCCTGGCTCAGGTCCCTCTTGTAGGAATGCGGCCACCTGGTCCCAGGGAGCTGAAGGGAGCAGAGAAGGGGAGGCGGGGTGGGAGGACTCACAGGAGGGAGGCGAGGTGGAGGGAGGAGCCGCCTTGCTGCGGGAAGCTGTGCTGGTGGCGCCTGGGCTGAGGTCACAGCAGTGGTGGCAGAGCAGCGTGGGGAGCTGTGGGAGAGGTGTTGGCGGGAGATACTGGCACCTCCCCGGTATTGGACATGGGTGGAAGGAAAGACGGGGACAGAGGCTGTGCGCTAGCTGTGGGCACAGCCCCCAGATTCCCCGCACGGCTCCACAACAAGCGCACACAGCCTTAACACGTGAGAGGCTTCTCTCCATTGAGGAGGTACTAGGGTTCTGTGTGTATGTGTTCAGCCTTCTCTGCGAACACCCTTGATGGGGTCCTGGGCTGATCGTTTAGAAATAAACTTGAACCCAAGGACTGGAGTCCAAGGATGTGCGATGCTGTGATGCCTTTTCATAACGGTGCCCAAATTGCCCCTAGAAGGCTGAACTAATCTCCACTCCACCTGCTGTGTGGAGCGATACTCAGTCCCCTGTGTGTCTCCCAGGGCACAATATTAAGGTCTTAAAAACATAGATGATTAAGTAAAGACTGTATCTCAGTGTCGCCCTGATTTGTCATCCATAGCATACATTTTTATTTATCTCTTCATGGAAGATTTGTTCTTTGCCGTTTTATTCTCCTGGCAACAGGACTTCTTATTACTTTGTTATCTCTTTTATCATGGAAAAAACACATATTGTTAATTTATCATCTAAACCGTTTTAGCGGTATAGCTCAGTGGTGTTAAGTATGGGCGCATTTGTGGACCACTGCAGAACTAATAGTCGAAACCCACTGGACCCAAATCCCCCGCTCCTGGACCCGGCGACCACCTTCCTCTCTGCGAGTCAGACCGCGTGTCCAACGCCCCTTACCAGCCCACTGTGCGGCCCTGAGTGTGTGCTGCGGTGCAGGAAGTTCTCCCAGCTGGGTAATTTTTTATGTGGTCGAATCCATTGATTTCTTTTTTCTGTAAAGGGCATCCTTCAACCGCCCTAGTGATGTCCAAGTGGAAAAACCAAAACCATTTTGGTTGTTCGTGTGAGATCTTCAGGAAGGAAAATTTTTCAAGCACAGTGCATGCAGGTGAGAGGACCCACAGCCTCCACCGAGCGGTGCAGGAGCATTGCTGCCACGCTCACGGCTGCCCCGTCCTGCTGGGCCACAGCTTCACCTCCAGGGAGACCCGAAGGAGGCGTAGTTTCCCAGGATGCCCAGGGCCTTGAAAGCGTTTGCATTTTCTTAGTCCAGCCCTCATCTCTAAGAGTTGTATCATACTTTTTCCTATTCAGGGAATCGTGCGGTGCTGCGCTGTAGGTAGAATACGATCTCCTTAGGGAGGAAAGCCGGAGGAAAGGCCGTGTGGGCTGCCTTGTGCTGCCGATGTACTCAGTGCCCGTCGGTGCCCGCCTCACCTTGGGCCGCCGTAGGATGACTCTGCTTGCGGGTCCCAATGGCTGCCTCCTGGCTGTCGCCGAGACAGGAGTTCCCGGCTCCCTCTGGCCTCCAACGGCAGCAGTGCCAGTGTAGCGAGTCCTCTGCCCCAAGTGCTCCGTGCATTGATGCACCGAAGCAGGTCACCGTGCCTCTGGGGTCAAGGCTGTCCGGAGCCGCAGCTATGGTCACTGGCATAAGAGGCCCACCCCGCTCCCCAGGGACCTGCAGGCCCTGCCTCCTGCTCAGGCTCCTGACACAGCTTTCGCTTTGCGTTGAGTATGGTCTGTGCTCAGCAGGGCTCGGTGTTAGTACCCATCGGGATGTGGAGGAAGCTCTGCCCTGGGCTGCAGGCCATGTCTGTGCGGCTTGGAAGCAGTCATGAACGGCTGGCGGAGGGGACCATGTGTGGGATTTGCAGTGGCTCCGGATGGACCCTGCAAGTCCCCCGGGCAGTCCTGGGGTCTCTAAGCAAAGGCGAAGGATCCGAGGGCCACATGCTCTTCCCGTGGGATGTGCCTTGCTGTCATCTCCTGAGTCCTGGGCACGCCTTACCCTCAGGCCTCCTCCCCGGGGTCAGCCTGGATGCCCACCTCCCTCCGAGCCCCTTTCCCTGACCCTCCCCGTCCTTCCTCCTCCTGTCTGTTCTCTGACCTCACCAAACCCGCTGGATCTGCGAGCCCCTTCCCAAAGCGGAGGCTCCTGGGCACACCCTCCGCTTCCGGCCCGCAGCTTGGACATCCGCGTGGGTGCTGCCCAGACTGGACCCTTGGCTGGCTGGACGCTGAGTCCTGTCTTTACACAGTACTGAGATGACAAGGAAGCTGTGTCCTTCTTCCCTCAGCCTACCCGAACCTTCCGGGTCCCCATCGAGGCGTGGTCTCCTGAATCCACAGCCTGGGGGAAACTGCCAGTCCGGATGCCCCGACCGCCCGCTGGGTAATTTAGCTGTTACAAACACTCCGGTAGGAGACGTTCAGGGAGTCTCGCTGAACCCAGTACCTGTCTCTGCTAAGCTGAGCTGCGCTCCTCTCAGGGGTCCACGCCGCCTGTGCCCTGCAGAACCTGCGGGTCTCCTGGTCTGGCTGTCCTCTGGCCTGCGTTGCTGCCCCGCGCTGAGACTGCCCTCAGCCCACACCCCTGTGTGCTGCACCCCAGGGGACCACAGTATCAGTCCTTAGTGCCCAGTGGAACTGTGAGCCCCTCCCCAACTGCCAAGGGAGGACCCAGAGAGTGAGACAGAGAGGGTGCTGGGTGGGGACACCCAGCCTCAGGGTGGCCGGGTTGTGTGTATGACAGTCACAACCTGGGGTGGGGGGAAGATCTCATGTCCCCTGGCTCCGTGCTGAAGACTCCTTTGTTCCTGGCTCTCTTTGTTTGACTCTTTCTGGGATTCTTCCTGGTGTCAGCCTGTTAATTAATATGCCAGATGCCCTTCTGCTGTTTCACTCCTACTTTTTGAAAATTCGGTCACACTGCAGCACCACTTTCATTTTCGTGCTTTCTCAGCCAAGTGCAAATTAAGATGCCGTGAGAGTCCTTGAGAAAAATCTCCATTCCCGGGCGCCTTCTTCCTTTGTGAGTTTGTTGAGTGGCCCAAATCACCACTCGATAATTTGGCCCAATTCCTACTGCTTTTTAGATGCCAGGTTCTGTGGGCCACGGGCTCCCCCTTTTCGTTGGCTCTTCCAATTGCCTCGGAGACCTGTGCGGGGGGCACCACCAGACTCCACTGCCCAGATGGGCAGGGGTTGTGGCCTGACCCCCAGCTGCTCTGGCACCAGGTGACAGGTTCCAGAGTTCCTGCTCCGGCTCGTCCACTGTGCTGTTTCCAGTACAGTATGTAAAAGGCATTTGGAAAATGCCAATCCAAGGCACACACTGTGAAAATGAGCCAGAGTCACAGAAATAGAGAAGTCGTGTGCTGAGGAACCCTTCACCATGCACAGAGACTCTGCCTGCTCCTTCCAGCCCTCAGCTGCCTTTGACGCTCCCTAATGAGCCTCCTTTCAAGAGGTGACCGGCGCTGAGGCAGTGGCAGTGGCCGGGACCGGGACCTTGCAGGTGCCTCCTGGTGCCAGATGGACGTGTAGAGCCACGGCTCTTGCTGTCCCTGGCTCTCTGAGGGCTCAGTCCCCTCCCAACAGGAGGCATCCCTGTGAGCACCCTGAGTGCCCGCACCGGCCTCTGGCCCAAGGGTGCAGCGGGCGCACGACCCACCCAAATAGGGCTGGACTCCGTGGGTGTGGCCGAGGCCCAGGGAAGCTGTTTATGGGCATGTGGTTTGAGTTCCCTATAATTTGTCATGACTCTGACCCCGCCGACCACGTTTAGATGCGGAAACCTTCCTGAGCCTCAGGTCTCACCGTAACCACAGCTGGCCGGCTTCGACCCCGGATCCTGGCCCGGGCTAGTTCCGGCCTCATGCTGTCCAGGTCACTGTTTCTCCCTCTGGAGGTTGAGCGATCCATCGCACACATCCGTGTCCTCTTTGAATGAAAAGGTCACTGAGCTAAGAAACAGAAAACAAAAACCTGCAAACTCAACAGCGTCAGCCTGAGACAGGAGTGTTTTCTGCAGTGAGTGTCAGTGAGCTTTCCTCTCCCTTCTGCTCCGTGGATTTCTTGCATGCGTGAGAATTGGGTAAACCGAGGCAGGGCTTTCCCTCTCCTCTAAGCGCCCTGAGTTTAGCGGCTCAGCTCAAGCATCCTGGCAGAAGGGGGTGGGAGCCACGATGCTCTGCTCGTGGTGGCCGGCAGCAGAGCAGGGGACAGTGCCAGAGGGGAAGAGGTCAGGGACCACGCAGAGTCCCAGGGCCGCAGCCCCAAGCCCACCCCATGCCCTGGATCGGGCTTTGCTAATACTCCAGGCCTCCCTGAATCCAGTCGCACCGCCAATTCAGGTCAGCCGGCCTGCTGGTAGTAACAACACGCTGACGAAGTACAGTGCTGTTAGCGATGCTGATCACAGCAGAGGAAGCACTTTCAGGAGGGGCCGAGGCTCTGATCACCGCTTCTCACCACGGGTTCTTGGGAAATGAAAGAAAAGGTGCACGTGTCCGCGCTCTGGGACCACGCGGAACGGTTCAGAGGGCGCGCTCTGCGAGCCCCACCTGCGCTCCACCATCGCGGGCTTGTGGGGACAGCGGTGAGTCAGTCCGGTAGGACGCTTTCTGGTTCCATCCAGACCGGCCCATCTAGAAATCAGAACTGATCGGCACCCGTTAGATGCCTGGATTCACTTGGCCACATCAAAACCTAGAGACTACAGAATCGATGGCTTTGGTGACAGTGGGAATTTATTTTGCATATAAAAGAAGTTCCAAAGTAAACTCTGGACCCTGGGATCAAAGCGGATGGATCCTTCCATCACGTCACTCCATCATTGAGACCACCTTGTGGTGTGAAATGACTGTCAGAGCTCCAGCCATCACGTCTGCATTAAAAGTTTAAAGAGGACGGAATACGGCCACAAAACAGCCACATGCTAGCAGAGTGAGATTCTGTCAGTGGCCCGGGAATCTCCAGCTACATCCTGCTAATGTGGTATTGGTCAGAGCTGAGCCTCGTGGCTGCTGTGGAATGCAGCCCTTGAGAGGAAGCCACGAGCAGCCGGCCTGCCCGCTGTAAACCTCCGGGACTGGAGAAGACTGCACCTTGCTGAGGTCGATCGAGGCTCCGTCACTGAGCGCAGGTGTGGGTCCGAGGCTGGGTGACAGCCAGCTGTGTCTGCGAGGCACGGATCCATGCGGGTTTCAAGCAGAGCAAGCCCCAGGCCTGTGACTCCAGAGCAGTGCGAGACGCCCTGCGTGGTCCAAGTCCCCACCCCGAACCCCTCGCGCCTCTGTCCTCAACCGGAACCAGCCTCGCCCGGGCCGGGGCTCCTCGGAGGCGGGGGAGACGCGGTCACTTGTCAGAGCTCGAAGTTGTTTTCCAAGTCCTGGGAGGAGAGCAGGTTCCTTCCTGCAGGAAGGTAAGAGCTGGTGGCCGGAGGGCAGGAATGACCCCCGTGGTCCTCACGTCACCCGGCAGAGGTGGCACGCCTCCAGCGAGCCCAGTCCAGGGGCCCATGGTCTCACTGTCCCTCCCAGCCTCTGTGACCTCCACATCTCAACCTTTGCCCTCTTCCTGTGCCCTTCCAGGCACAAGCGACTCCCAGAGCAAAGCAAGGTGTACTCACGTCACCTCTGTGGCCAAGCTGTCCCCACCCTATGCCAGTAACAGTCACAGCAGGGCGGCACCAACAGTGCCCATGGAGATGGGGGTGGGGTTGCATACCTGGACCCAGGGGCTGTTGGAAGGACGGGGCACAGCCCATGCCAGACCGCTGAGGGCAGGGTGTGAGGGGCAGCCTGGGATCCCCAGCAGGAAAACAAAACAGGACCCACATAATCACCTGGGCTGGGGTGAAGACGGTAGCTGCGTGTCCAGCTTATTTACCAAGTGAATTCAAAACCTCCCACTTCTGAGAGAAAAGGTGCTTGAAAAACGAAGTAATAGAAAGAGGCTGCTGCCACCTTGAGTGAGACCACCCAACACCCCTGGAGAATGAGCCCCTGCGTGGCCCAAGGGACCCAGCTACTCCGCCCTCAGCGAGACGCCCCGCACTGGGGGTTCTGCCACCAGCGTGGCGTCGGGCCACCGCCTGCCATCCATCCGAGGCCTCCCTTCAAGTCTGGGTGCTAATGTTACAAGTTGAAGCCTGGGCTTCAGCCAAGAGCTAATGCTCTGAAATGTGTTTATTTGTGACCTGCGACCTTGCCGCCGAAAATGATGGGACAAAAGGTCACAGAGTCATTTGGTCTTGTAAGCCGAGTCCTAACCAACTCGAATGCTGTTTCCTGAACCAGCTTAACTCTTCTCTGCCTGTCGGCCACCCTTCTCTGCTTGCTCTTGCGTCTGACACCGGGGCTTTCCACCTGCTTGCCTCCTCCCGCCGTGTGCTCCTGGAGGTGGCCCCATGGCCCTGGACGTACACATGCCTCTTGCTCCTGGCTGGCTGAGGACGTTATGACCCGTCAGAGAAGCCAGAGTGAGTTGCTACTTAAGTCCTTTTAATTATAAAAATGCAAGAAACATGGACAAAAATGGGAGGAAGGCGTCTTCTGTGCCCAGGTCGGCTGCATCGCGAGACTGCACAGCTCTGGCCCCACAGGAAGGCCCCAGGATCGCCACCTGCGGGACCCGTGCTACGGGTCAAAGATGCTGCCTGGGCTCTCATTTTCCTTGGCCTGTCCACTACCGACACGGGGACTCAAACCTCCCCGTGTGCTCCGGCCGCTCTGTTTCCCCCGAAGTCTTGGAGAGGAAAGGGAGGCCAGGGAATGCGCATTTCCGTGCGGATGTAATAAGATGACGAGGAAGGCGAGGACCTTCCAGAGCTGGTTACAGGGATCAGCGCGTTCGCTCTGCCTCTTCCATTTCTGTTTTGCTGGTGTGTGTGGACCGCCTGATTGTTTTGCTTACCAGAAGAAAGTTAGGTACGCATATCCCTCACTGTCTGAAACACATTCAGCTTTAAAAATAGGGGAGAAAAACCTGGAACCTCTTTCTAAATAGGAAGCTGGCAGCTTTTGCTACTCCCAGTGCATAAATCGGGGCTTAACAATGAAACTCAGGATGCTGGGTTTTTAGAAAAGTCCCTCCTGGTTTATGGGAATTCCCCTCATGGTAGGGAAGTCAGGGTTGATCATAAGTGTACAACGTGAGTTCTGGAAGAATGTGAACTGAGGGAGTGTCCTTTACTGCTGCCCAGATGGCCACTGTCTTTTGCCACCTGGCTCCTCGGGCAGCCCTTGCAAAATGTCACAGTAACACCGCAAGAGGCGCCCTGCCCATGTTTCAGGTGGCAGAACTAAAGTTTGTGGAGAGAAAATAAGACCCTGAAAGCCCCTTGACTACAACTGTTCTGTCAGGCTCTGAAACGGGTGGTCTCCAAGTCCAGGAGCCGTGTGAGACATGAGTATATCTTGGCTACGTTTCCCTCATTGCCGGGACAAAACACCCAACATCCAACACCCAAACCAACACCGGTTCCTTTTCCCATCTACCATCCCTGTGGTGATGTCTCAGTTCTTTTTCTCTCATTACTGGGACAAAATACCCAAGGCCTAAAGTTACAGAGGAAAGGTTAATTTAGCTCACAGTTTGTGGAGGTTTCAGTCCATAATCAGCTGGCTCCCAGGCAGGGTGGCATAGCACCAGGGCAACACAGAGGGAAAACAGTTCATGGTGGGCAGAAAGCAGCAAAGCAACAAGGGACAACCCCAGCAATTTTTTCCCCTTAAATCTTATCCAGGCTGTTAGGGTGGGCGGCACTGATGCCCTTCACCCTAGCACCCTTGATCCTGCACTGCACCATGAATCAATTCCACCTCCCCATCCTAGATTCAGCCACCTGTGAAAAGCCCCCCTGCGACTGCGTGAGGCTTTGGGGGGACCTCTAGATACAAGATGAGAAGACTGCACTGAGGGAACAGCCTTTGGAGCTCTCTTCTGTCTCCTTGGGTCCTTCGGGAAGCTCGTCTTTTCTCTGGGCTCTAAACGTCATCTATTCATTGAAAGTTTGGAGGTGTGCGTCTGCAGCCTGGAACTCTTCCCAGAACCCCGGCCTCAGCAGTCCTCTTGGCTGCCTGGAAGGGATCCCAAATGTCACGTCCTCACCTGAGCTCCGGGGGTCCCCATCCCAGCCTCCCTCCTGGAAATGCCCCCACTCCGTCCCATCATTTCCGTTGCATGTCACAGTCCCTCCGTTCTTCGCTGGTACCCGGAACCCGGCCTTCCCTCAGGCCAGCGCCTCGGGTTCAAGCCTCCCTCTCGCACTCATCTATTTCCATTTTCCTCTTTGTTGCTCCATCTCTGGACTAGGGCGTGTCCTCCGGGGGAGTAGGGTCCTCTGTCCTTGTGGATTTCAGGCTTTTTCCTGCAGATCTCGTGACCAGCGTCTGTCTTGTCACTTCTTGTTCCCTGAGAGTAGAACTGCATTGTTCCTTCTCTCATAGGTCCCCCCAGCACAGCCCCAAACCTCCCTGTGCCCGGGATGACATCCCACGCTGGAAGAATTTATCTGCTTAAAAGGCCAGGAGTGGGCTTGTCGCCTGCCCCCAGAGTTGGGTCTAGTTCCTTGGCAATCGGTGTCCCCTTCGCCTGATGCTCCCCAAGAGAGGGAATGAGTGGGCAGGCATCCCTGTTCCTCCAGGCTGTGCCTGCGCTGGGTACACCTGGCACGGCCCCTGCGTCCCGGCCCTCTCTCCACGCTGTTCTCGTGTCTTCTGCCGTCAAAGACTGCAGGCCCCTCTGGAAGGTCCTGCAGGAGGAACGGCAAGTCCAGGGTGCTTTCCTCCCTGCGCCCCTGCACAGCCCTCTGCCGTGGACACTGGTCCCCCTCTGGCCCTGCGGGGCAGCTCAGCTGTCTGGCTGCAGTGAGCAGAAGTCCTTCTGTGACCCCCTTCTGTGACCTCCTGGTCAGCTGTCTTGGCTCCTCTGTGATGATTCTGATGGTCCCGAGACCCGTACTCCCCAGCTTGTTCCTGCATCCTGCGATCCTCCCAGGTCACCTGTCATTGCCTCTCCGCTCCGCACTCACAGACAGGACCTCAGAGCTCCAGGCTTGCTGCTCAGCACTTGGTCCTCTGCCCATGCAACCCTTTTATGTTCCACCAAAGGTCTGCAAACTGGCTCCGTCCTCTGGCTATCGTTTAGGACAGACGGCTCCCACACTGGCTGCTTCCGGTGCAGCCGGTGCCTTGTGGGAACCTTTCGGGAGGAAAGAATGGCTGGCAGCTGCTCTTACAAGCTACTTTCTGACAGTTTTGGGTTTTGTTTTTCCTTTTTAAGATCCAGCTTTGCTTTTCTCTGCAGGCTTCTTTATCTGGCTTGAACATCTATTAACCTTCAGAGAGTCTGAAATTCGCGGGGCTGCTTTTTCCACTAAGAGCTTTATGGAGCACATCCTAATTGCTCAGTCTGTAAGACACCTTGCTGCCTGTGCTTGCGGGCTAATTAGCGAAAGCCAGCAGCGAGCGAGACGGGCCCTTCCAGGAGCCTTTGCACACCTGCTCCCTCCAACTGGCCGGGGTTGGGCGCTCATGGGATGGAACAGGAATGGGGTCACCATCCACCATCGCTTCTAAATCTTTAAACGAGTCACCCGGACAGGGGCCTGTGTCACCCCCTGTCCTCGCGGCCCTTACACTCCCGAGCAAGTTAACATAAGAAAAGAGAAAGGGCCAAAAGCAAGTTAGAGACAAATCCAAGAGAACTGGGTACAAACCCAGCCTAGAAGTTATTTAGCTACTGTGCGGGCTGCCTAAGTAGTCTAACTACTGCATTAGTAATGAGGTGAATGATTGGATAGTCTCTCCCCTCTGTATTTAACAGGAAGTCATCAGCAACCGTGCAAAGAACATTTGGAAAACAACAAAACTTGCAAAAAAAAAAAAAAAACCCAGAGGGGATTTCTACTCCAGGAGCTGAGAAATTTTAGCTTTTATTACCTGAAAAAAATCGGGCTTTTTTTGGTGATCCACAGCACAGCTCCCAAGTGACTGCTGGGCGTGTCTGTTGGGTGCCTTCTTGATGGGGAGGATGCTCTTCAGAAGGTGTGGCGGGGCCTGGGCTTCACCCCAAGCTCTCTGCTCTCCTCTCCCATTACAGGCTTGACCTCAGGAGCTCCGTCTTGCAAATTGTGACTAAAAGCTTCATTTGCCCACCTCCCTTTCAGCAATCTAACATCTGAGATGCGGAGTTAATCAATATCCCCCGCTGCCAGCCGTTACCTCCTCCAGACAGATAAAGACCCCTTTCCCAGGAAGCTTCCCGTGGCCAGCCCCCCTCCACCGAGTGTCTGCAGCAGGCCCCTGAGACTTAGGACTGCTCTCCCTCTCCCTAAACTAATCAATCGGCGGCAGCCAAGTGGTAGATGCAGCTGTGTTTTATTATTCATCAGAGAATAACTAAGAGGCTCTCGATCTTCTTGAAGGATTGTTTTATTTTTGCCACGACATTCAATTTATGGTTTCTAAACAAGGCGGTCAGTCATTGATTGTTTGAGGGAGAGTGAGCAGTGGTGAGCAGGACCCGCCGCTGTTTTATACGGGGCCAGAGTGGGTTTTGTGGGCAGAGGAATGGACTGGGATTGATGCATACATTCTCCTCCGGGGCCTCTCTGCAAATGACTTGCATCATGTGTCATAAATCCAGATTACGTTGCTTTCTTGTAATGAACTCTTTGTTGAATGTTCTCTATTCATTTATGCTGATGCCCCATAAATACAGGCACAGCCTGTGTCCACTGAAGTGCAGGGTTTGGTCAGCAGGAGGCCTGGGCCTGGCTCTGGGAATCAGCAGTACAGACCGAGGAGATGCGTGCGGGGCAGTGTTGGCCTGCGCCTAGCCGTCCTCCAAGAGCCTTGCATACGTAGAGGCGGAAGTTTTGGGGCGCTGACTGCATCGTGGGCGCTCATAGCTGACTTCCTGTTTGAAGGTGGGGCCTGGCCGGAAGCGGGGGTCACTGGGAGTGTGACCTGGAAGGTTTTATCTCTTGTCCCAGCTCCTGCCTTGGTGCTCCCTGCCTCCTGTCCACCATGCTGTGGGCAGCTCTTCTCCACCAAGCCCCACCACCCTGCTCTGCTGCCCTGCAGCCAGCTGGTTACAGACTGGACACAGCTCAAATAAACCTCTCCTCCTTTAAGTTGCAGCTGTCGGGGTGTTCTGTCCCAGCCAGAGGGAAGGAAATAAAGCCAGCAGGTGTCAAGCAGGGTGTCCTGAAGGTGTCCCACAGAGCACCGCCTCAGGGAGCAGGGTGGGGGCGGGGCCGTTTGCAGGAAGGTCACAGCAGAGGGTTCTGGCGAAGGAGGCTGGTAGGTTAAATAGAAGCCAGTCATGTAAAACGCAGGGAGCCAGGACAGTGCAGCCTCTCCCTAGGGAGAGAAAGAGCCCGACACAAGCAGTGTGACCGAATCAGCACTTCAGGAAGCACCTCAGGACGAGTGTGGAGAGGGTGTGTGGGTATCATTCCCAGTGCGGGGTGACAGGAGAGGAGAAATGCGTGTTCCGGCTTTCAAGTCTCTGCAGGAGGAGAGCAGAGCCCTGTGGGCGCTGGGGACCCTGGCCAGTGGCTGGC
>PVLA01010367.1:50817-64230 GCA_004027455.1 Hydrochoerus hydrochaeris | reverse complement strand
AAATAGAATAAAACCACTCAAGAGAATGAAAGTATTGCAAGGCATTCTGAACCAAATAACCGAAGATGAACAATGGCTGCTATATTATCTCATTTTCCATAAAAATTTTGTTTATACTATCATACATATTAAAATCCAATAAGACACAACATGATAGAACCAATGGTAATAGAAAAACAAGAGCATGGTAGGACTTCAGCGCAAGATGATATTAAATCAACAATGGCTGCCATATTGTCTTGCCTTCAAAGTAACTATTCATACGATCCCATATATTAAGATCAAACAAAACAGAATAAAACCATTCCAACCAATGAATGAAAACATAAGATTTCAAAGCAGTATAATGGTGAACCATGATTTCCATAAAATCTTCTGTACTCTTACCATTTCTTACACTAGGGAGACTATACGGTATTTACACATGAGTTTGATTTATTTCACTTATGAGTATAGATTCAAGTTGCATCAATTTATTTATAAATATCTCAATGTGATCATTCTTTATAGCTGAGTAGTACTCCATTGTATAAAAGTACCACAATTTTTTTATCCATTCCTCGGTTGATGGGCACTTAGGCTGTTTCCAAGATCTGGCTATTACAAATTGTGTCACTGTAAACATGGGTGCACATATATCACTGTGGTAAGATGTTTTCAGATCTTCTGGGAATATGCCTAAGAGTGGAATAGCTGGGTCAAATGGGACCTCCAACCCCACCTTTTTGAGGAATCTCCAGATTGACCTCCACAGTGGTTGCACCAGTCTACATTTGTTGCTGGTAGTTTTGTGGATCCTGGCCATTCTTTCTGGAGTGAGATGGTATCTCAGTGTGGTTTTAATTTGCATTTCTCTAATGACCAATGATGATGAACATTTTTTCATGTATTTATTTGCCATTCATCTTTCTTCATCTGAGAACTGTATGTTCATCTCAGATGCCCATTTTTGGATTGGGTCTTTGAATTTAGGGGGTCTGATTTTTTTTAATTCTTTATAAGTTCTGCACAGAAGTCTTGTCTGAGGGACAGTTCACTAAGATTTTTTCCTAGTTTGTAGGTTTTCTTTTCACTCTGCTGGAGATTTCTTTGAACATGCAAAAACTCTTTAATAAGACGTGATCCCAGTTATTGATGCTGGGAAGTATTTCCCATGCAGTTTGGTTCTTGTTCATGAATTCTCTACCTACCCCTATGTCTTCAAGATTTAGTGTTTCTGTTTTAATATTTAGATCTTTGACCCATTTGGATTTTAGTTTAGTACATGGTGATAGGCATGGGTCTAATAAATAAAATTGACAAGCCCCTAGCCAACCTAATTAAAAAAAGGAAAGAAAAGACTCAAATTCATGCAATACAGAATGAAAAAGTAGAAATCACTACTGATTCTGTGGAAATACAGAAGATCATCAACAACTATTTCGAAAACCTCTACTCTCATAGGTTCGATAACACAGAAGAAATGGACAGATTTTAGAAACATACGAACCACCAAGGCTGGATCAAGAAGATGTAAAACTGCTGAATAACCCAATTTCTATTAATGAAATTGAAAATGTAATCAAGTCCCTACCAACAAAGAAGAGCCCAGGTCCAGAAGGATTCACTGCGGAATTCTACAAGAAATGCAAAGAAGACTTAATAGTGACACTCCTCAAACTCTTCAATGAAATTGAAAGGGAAGCAATTCTCCCTAAGTCATTCCTGGAAGCAAATATCACTCTAGTACCAAAACCTGAGAAAGACCTAACTAAAAAAGAGAACTACAGGCTTTTACCTTGGAATCAGGCACAAGACAAGGATGTACCTTATCACCACTCCTATTCAATATAATACTGGAAATACTAGCCAGAGCAATTAGACAAAAGAGAGAAATAAAAGGAGTAAAGATAGGGAAAGAAGAAGTTAAATTATCATTATTTGAAGATGACATGATACTCTACATAGAAGACCCCCAAATCTCCGTTGAAAGTCTCCTAGATATAATAAATTCAGCAATGTAGCTGGATACAAAGTCAATACCCAAAAATCAATAGCATTCTGATACACTAACAACAAAAATCACTGAGAGAGAAATAAGAGAAGCCACACCTTTCATACTAGCATCCAAAAAAATGAAATAATTAGGAATTAATATAACAAAAGATGTAAAAGAGTTGTATAGGGAAAATTATAATACCCTGAAAAAAAGAAATTGAAGAGAACCTCAGAAAATGGAAGGACATCCCTTGTTCATGGATAGGAAGAATAAATATTGTAAAAATGGCCATTCTCCCTAAATTGTTATACAGGTCCAATGCAATCCCAATGAAAATACCACTAACATACCTCATAGATCTAGAGAAATCACTCTTAAAATTCATCTGGAACCAGAAGAGACCTAGAATAGCAAAGGCAATTCTAAGCAGCAAAGCCAAGGCAGGAGGCATCACAATCCCTGACTTGAAGTTATACTATAAAGCTACCGTAATAAAATCAACATGGTATTGGAATAAAAACAGACCTGAAGATCAATGGAATAGACTAGAAGATACAACTATGAACACACTCAACCACCTTATCTTTGATAAAGGGGCCAAGCATGTTCACTGGAAGAACAACATTCTCTTTAATAAATGGTCCCAGCACAATTTGTTAAGGAGTTCTTCTAGTGAATGTGTTTGGCACCTTTGTCAAAGATAAGGTGGTTTAGTGTGTCTGGAGTTGTTTCTGCATCTTCTAATCTGCTCCACTGACTTTTTTTTTTTTTGCCAGTACCACACTGTTTTTATCACTGTAGCTTGATAGTTTAATTTCAAGTCAAGGACTATTTTGTCCCATGCCTTGCCTTTGTTGCCCAGGACTGCCTTTGCTATTCTAGGTCTCTTCTGGATCTAGATGAATTTTAGGATTCTTCTCCCTAATTCTGTGAGATATGCTGTTGGAATTTTGATTGGAATTGCACTGAATCTGTGTAACAGTTTTGGAAGTATGGCCATTTTCACTATATTGGTTCTTCCTACCCAAGAGCATGGGTTGTCTCTCCATTTTTTAATATCCTCTTCAATCTCCTTTTTCCAAGTACTATAGTTTGCAATGTAGAGGTCTTTTACATCTCTTTTGTTAGACTGATTTCTAGGTATTTCATTTTTTTTTAGATGCTACTGTAAAAGGTATTGTTTCCCTGATTTCTCTCTCAGTGAGTTTGTTATTTGTGTACAGGAAGGCTATGGATTTTTGAGTGTTGACTTTGTAACCAGCTACATTACTGAATTTGCTTATTAAATCTAGAAGTCTTTTGATGAGTTTTTGGATCTTCTAAGTATTGTGTCATCTGCAAATAATGATATTTTAACTTCTTTCTTTCTTATCTTTATTCCTTTTATTTCTTTCTCTTGTTAACTGCTCCAACTATGTTGAATAAGAGTGGAGACAGTGGACATCTTGTCTTATTCCTGATTTTAGAGTGAAAGCTTTCAGTTTTTGTTCATTTAGTATAATGTTGGCTGTTGGCTTATCACAGATAGCTTTTATCAGATTGAGGTAAAGACCATCTATTCCAATTTTCTGGGCGTTTTATCATGAATGGGTGGTGGACTTTGTCAAAAGATTTTTCTGCACCCACTGAGATGGTCATATGATTTTTGTCCTTGGCTGTGCTAATATGGTGCATTACATTTATGGATTTACATATGTTGAACCATCCCTGTATCCTTGGGATGAATCCCACTTGATCATGGTGTATAATCTTGACAATTTCCCACACTCTGTTTGCTCATATCTTATTAAGGATTTTTGTGTCTATGTTCATTAGGGACATTGGCCTGTAATGTTCTCTCTTTATTTGGGTCCTTTTCTGGTTTAGGTATCAGGATATGCTTGCTTCCAGGAATGAATCTGGTAGTACTGCTTCCCTTTCAATTTTGTTAGAAGAGCTTGAAAAGTAGAGATGTTAGGTGTTCTCTAAATTTCTTGTACAATTCAGCAGTGAATTTGTCAGAGCTTGTGCTTTTCTTCCTGCTTTGTTTTTCTGCCAACAAAGTATCCCTAACAGACATTCTGTTTTTGTCTTGTACTGAATGAAGCCTTATGAAGAACAGTACACACTGTGAGTCCATTTCCATGTTTCTAGGTATGTTTCTTTACTCTTTTTGCAGATATTGTCTGACAGAAGAGAATATGGCTAACAGCCTGGGCTGGGAACAGCTCCCACTTATAACAATCATTACCACTACCAAGTGCTTAATGGCCTGGCACTACCCTGAGAGTTAAATGTCATTCCTGTTTTATGGAAGAGAAAAATGGGCCTCAGAGCAAGTACAGGATTTGCCAACAGCTATGTAGAAAGTAAGTGTTCTAGCTTGGCTATCTCTATCTAGAGTGTCTTCTTTCAGGAAAGGCACTTGCCTCACCCTAAGGGGGCCTTTATCAAGAGGAAGGGGGATGAGGGGAAATGTCAGAGACAGTAAACTGTTGTATTGCAGAATTTTTTTAGGGTAGAGACTACTTTTCCCCTCCTCCTAACCTCTGAGCTATATCCTCAATCCTTTCTATTTTCAGATAGAGTCTCAATAAATTGTGTAAACTGGCCTTGAACTTGCAAATCTCTTGCCTCAGACTCCCAGACTGCTAAGAGTATAGGCAAGTGCCATATCCCACCTGGCTTGTAACAGGATTTTGAAGGCAGGTCTGCAGAGTGTATAGTGAACTTCCTAGTAGACAAAGTTACTATGTGGGACAAGATGCAAACTGCTTTATAGATTATTTGTATGTGGCTCATAAAAGCCAAAGAAGTTGCAACAGTGAGATGGAGCAAGAAATGACACAGTAGTAAAGAATGAAAGACCTTGATTCACTTGAGAAAGAAAACAGTAATGTAAGTATTTGGTTAGTCAAAATGCTACAAAATGGTCATGTTTGAGCTATGTCAAAAAATGTTATTAGGTTCTTGCCAGAGTGAAACCTATTGGACAGAATGCCACCACTGTGTGATTCAATGTTGGAAATTATTTGTAATAGATAAACTGGGACTAGAATTGATAAAAGACCTATTACAACAGAGGATGAACAATATGTACCTGGTCCAAAGAACTACTCAAAAGAATTCTGGAACAGACCAGTGAACAGACACTTAAAATATCACGAGAACTTCCTAACAAAACAGTAAGACCAGTGAAATGTCAAGAATGTCCTACAGAAAAAGGAAAACAAAACATATATGCTATTACGGTGAGATCTACTTACGTATAGAACTGCCTTAGGGGGCACAATTAAAGTAGATGATTTTTGTTGTAAAGCTTTATTTTCATTATAGTTTATATAGGAATCTATTTATGCTGTTATTTTTTAGATTTTATAAACAAACTGATGTTGAAAATGATGCTGTTTAATAAACATTAATTTAGTAATAAAGTATTTTATTTTCTAATAAAATTTTTTCTAGAATTTTTTCTATGTTCAAGAAAATAAAATACTTTATTTTCTAAACATTATTATTAATACTTTTATTTTCTAAAGAATTTAATACTTTATTTTCTTTATTTTCCTATTAGTTAAGAATGCTTAGAAGGTTCTTCTTTTTCACTTTTGGTAATTTGAGATGCCATGCAAGAAATCTAGAGGTCATGTAGAAGTTATATGAAGGCCAAAAGGAAAGCCTAATCACAGAGGAAGTGGCCTGAGACAGATAGAGACAGAAATGGATTGAGATGAGATTCAGTCATTTCAGCACCTAGCTTTCCAGTGGGACCCATGAGGCATCAGACATATGAGTGGTCATTTTAGATGTTCCAACCCAGTTGAACCCTGATAATCCCTCTGGCCAACATCCTATGTATGGTGTGGAAGAATTATTTAGCTGGGTGCATTCAGTTATAGAATTGTAAGCAGTAAGTTTCTCATTGTCTTAAGCCATTAAATTTTGGGATAACTGTTATGTAGCAATAAATAACAAAACAGTGGAGGAAAGGATCTTGGGCTGCATCACATGTTTTAAATTGGTGTTTCAATCATTGCCCTGATTTTGCAGTACCAGGGATTGAACTCATGACCTCGCGCTTGCCAGGCAGGTGGTTATGCCACTGAGACAATCCCTGGCCCATATTGTCCTGATTTTGAAATAATTTCTCTTCTCTACCCTTTGGGTGTGTGTGTGTGTGTGTGTGTGTGTGTGTGTCTTAGGGAATAAACCCAGGGCCTTATGCATGCTAGACAAGTGCTCTGCCACTGAGCTACACTCCTAGCCCACTGCTGCTCTTTCTGTACTCTTACAGAAGCCCCTGGAGTTTAGCGATTTACTAGCTCAAATGTATAAACTGAAACTGACCATACATTCCCAATTGTAACATTTAAGATCTCTACTCTGATATAGTTCAATTGGTTCAATATCTTAACTCTAGCTAGAAAACTTTTCCATCAAGCCCCTGCCTTATTTAGGAAATTTTCTTCTTCTGTAAAGTCTATTTGTAGCTTTTGAGAAATGGAATTACAATTTCTTCTACGCAGTTCTTTCAGCAGATATAATATGGACCACTACTGAAGTCATTTCTAATAATTTTAATAAGATTTTAATTTTCCCAGCCTTAATTACAATTAATACATTAAAATAAACTTGGGACTTGGCAGTCTCTGTTGTACTCTCTCTGACCTTCCTTTTAAAAGCTCATTCCAACTGAGAGATAAAAGTATGTAACAGCCTTGAAAACCAATTCTGATGAACATATCAGACTGTAAGTTTATGAAACACAATAAAATTCATAACATTTAAATAACAGAAATACTAAAAAATAAATATAGGTATTAGACTCCCACCTTACATTCCTTTTCTAGAAACTTAACCTTACACTACTACCTCACTTACCAGAAGCCGCCAATTAGGCCCTCCCTCCTGAATCCGAGTCAGCACTTCCTCTTCTCACAAAATTCCACTGCTCTAATTATTTCCACCATTCTCCAGCTGCCTTTGTGCCATCCATTTCCCTCTCAGGAGAACCCTTACCATCTTTTAATTGTATCTTGAAGTTTCTCACAATTTCTAAATTCTTACTGTACTTAGCTTTTTATCTGTCATGTGGCTCCCAACATATTACTCTGTAGGGTGGATTTTTTAGCTGTATCTTGTTGCACTAACTAGAGGAAACTTTCAGGCTGTGGCAAGTTCTTAAGAAGTATCTTCACTTAAACAGTGCTACTACACAGCAGTATCCTGAAAATTGCTGCACACATATTTATGAACATCTCCATCAGTATGCTATTGTTCCCTTTATCCAAATAAGCAAGCTGTTAGTAAAGATCAATCTTCTGATTTTAATGGTTATGAAAGTTCTCAAGAACATATTAAAAATTAGGGTTATTTAAAATGAGCCTAGGAATCAACGTGGTAACTTCTTATATGTTAATGAATAATTTCTGTTCACATAAGAACACATATAACACTGTTTATCATAAAAATAGCCCTCATTTTTTTTTTTTGATACAGGGTCTCACACTGTAGTACAGGCTGGTCTTGAACTCATTATGTAGCCCAGCCTGACCTTGAATTCATGGCAACCCTTCTGCCTCAGCCTCCCAAGTGCTGGGATTACAAGTGTGCACCACCATGTCTAGGTCCTCCGAATTATGTTAATTACATTTTATGGCAAACAACTGAAATCAACTATATTACCATAATGTGAATGTCCACCTCTCTCTTTGAAAGCAGCTCCTGAAGCAGCTCGATTGCATCTGGCTGCCAGACATTTCCAACCTATGTAGGATTGACATATTCAGAATCTCCCACATTTGTACAAGTCAGACAACACAGAGAATATCATGAATATACAATTAAAGTGGACCTTTAAACATTAATAATTTGACCAAGCTTCTCTCTATAGTACTCAAAGAATATTTTATGCTTTAAAACATATTTACATTAGAAACAAAAGGTCACATCTGAAACTTCTAAAAAGTCTAACATGTGAATGTAGTTCCTCCCCACGGCCTTCAGCATGTCCTCACCAGGGAGTAGGGGTGGCAATGTGAAGAACCATCTACAAGTGGCACTTGTACCCAGTGGATTCTTTGGATAAGTACAATGTAGTGGACATCTTAAGTGTGGTATCACAAACCACCTAGCTAAACTACTCAATTCTAGATCCACAAAAACAATATGGCATAAGTTTATTATTTTGCCACTAAGTTTTAGTGTTGCTATGTAACAATAGATCATTAATACAGAACTTTAACCTGATTTCTAGATTCAAATTTTTTATGATCGTAAGCCGGGTCCAGTGGCACCATACCTGTAATCCCAGGACATGGGAGGTCAAGGCAAGACTGCTATGAGTTCAAGGCCAGCCTCAGCTACATAATGAATTCAAGGCCAGCCTGAACTGCATAGTGAGACGTCCAACTCAAATTTTACAGTCTTGTATCATTTCATATATAAACATATATTGCTTTATTTACTCAGATATTTTATATGCCTCAGTATAATTTTATAGTTTTCTTTATGAAAGCCCTTTGCATGTTTTATTAAACTGGTTTTCCAGCATTATTTTTGTTGCAACTGAGATATTTAACTTTATATTTTAGTTTATAAAAAAGAATTAATTCAAAACAATATTTCCAATTAATCATCTCACACATTATTATGTACTTACTGGTATAGTATGATAGAGCTGACAAGGAATACAAAACTGGGGTGTATCAGGATACAGCAAAATAGGGTAAAGATGACACTGTGGAATCTTTTCAGTGAACCCATGATCTAAATATTGTACCTGAAACAGTCCAAATAAAATTTATAGTTAAAATGCATTACTAAAAGCAGTGGAAGATAGGAGTGGTAGTGCATGTCTGAGCCTAGCCTGTGTAACTTACAAGACCCTGTTCCAAAATAAAACATTTTTAAAAAGGGTGGGGATGTAGCTTACTGTGAAGGCCTTGGATTCAACTCCCTGTATTGTCAAGGTTGGGGAGACATCCTAGAAAGATAATTATATTTTAATTTGAAAAATTTCCAGAAAAAAGTGAACACTGTACTCTCATATTACATAGTATGAAAAGATTTTCATTAGCCCATAAAAAAACCTCAAAAAAATTTCTTCTGCTTCAACCTAATGAACATATTATTTCTTCTTCTTCCTAGTCTCTAGTAGTCACAATTCTATATTCAGGTCAACTTTTTAAGCTTTATTTAAAAGGATGTGTAATGCTGGGGGTTTAGCTCAGTGGCATAAGCGCCTGCCTGGCAAATGAAAGGTCATGAGTTTGATCCCAGGTACAAAAAGGATGTGTAATGCTGTCTGTGCTTGGCTTAATGTTTACTTCTTAACATGGCTTAAGGATAAACCCTGAAAGATACCAGGTGAAAGAATGACAAATTCATTGTGTACTAAAATTATCACAGGGAATAAAAGGTAAAGATTAAACTATCAAAATACTTATAAATAAACAGATACTCTGACAGAATGATAAATGTTTTTAGAAGTTCACCATCTTATTTGTTCATACTCTATACAGGCAAAGTTCATGAAGTGTGGTAATTTGATGCACACTAAATTTCAGTTAACTTTTGTAGAAATCAAAAGCAGATTATCTAAGATTACAAATGGATGTGAAAAGTGACCAATCTTCATGTAAATATCTGAATCTGTAAGTATCTAGGTGCTTAAATCTTCAGTCAAATTTGAAATTATTTTATTTCTACTGAGACCAGTTAGGAGTTCAGAAAAAAAGCACAAGACTTCATTGTTTAGGAAATGGATGCTAGGACATGAACTATGACATCATCACCCCTTGATAAGGATGTTGACAAATCACTGAACCTAAACTGCAACTTTCTTACTAAAACAAGAATAATGATTTGTGTCTAGGATAGCTGTAGACCAATTATAAAGTATGAATGCACATATGTGAAAGAAGCTGAAAATTCTAATGTGCCATGTAATTAATTGGTACCATTGTTGAATAGTAAAAAAACTTCTGTTCAAGTAGAAACAAATGACTTCTCACTTTAATTATAATGAACTTTCAAGTGCTAAATACCTGATGAAATTTGTCATTAAATTTTTTGCTTTACTTAGTAAATACATGTAGAGGTATTTTCATTTTTATATTTTTATATATTCATTTTTCAATGCATGTAGTTATTTTTAATAACTTTGAATGAAACTTGAGTGCCACCCTACTATTCTAGAAAGGTAAATTAGTCCTTACTCTGAAAAACACAGCTGGCCCTAAACAAATTTGCTAAGGAGTTAACATATATGAAAACAAGTCATTTTAAGGATCACTATACAAGAAAGCATATTACAACTAAGTAGTCCATCTATTAAGGTACCACTGGACAAATCTCTACATGGAACTGTTTTTATTCAGGTTACTAAACAGACTTGAACATAATAAAGATTCTTATTACAAAAAAAGTGAAAGAGATCTGACTGATCCTCCTATATGATGAAATGATCAAACTGATCAAATGATTATTTTGGCTTGTTTGCTTTTTTTTCCCTTTCAATTAGGGATTAAACTCAGAGGCACAGTATCACTGAGGTATATCCCTATCTCTTTATTTTCCTAGCCCTATTTTAACCAAATTTTCACGTATAAAGATTTTTAAAAAACTGTTTAATGTTCTGGCACTCAGCCCAAATAGTCACAAATGGATTTCATACTCACCCTGATAGTGCCGCCCACAACTTCAATTACTCTGCCTCGATACCACATAGTGTCAGAGCCTCTCACTGCACAAGGTTCTCCCTTCTTCCAGAAATAAGGCTCCAAAAGACCCAGGCATTTTAAAGTGCTTTGAATCTCATTCATCATTTTTAGTAGCTCGAATTCTGAGTAAAACATTAAAAATATGAATCCTTTGGGAAAACTGCCTACCACTTTCAATAAGTCATCAATAATCTTTAATAATTTTACAACTTAGATAATAGAAACAATTAAAACCAGGCTCATGATAGAACTGCCATAAAAATTTGATTTGATCAGTACCTTCTGTCTTCAAACATATTAATAGCATAAAAATAATTATTCTAATATTGTTATTTTGAGAGTACAAATAATGTAAAGAGCTCTAAATACATACCATGTGGCCTAATATAAAAAACTACCAATTTAAGATGCCAGTCTGACAGCATGCCCTAACAAAATAGAACACAAATTATGAGTTACTTAATGCATAGTTACAATACAATGTTGAAGCTATAGTTTAAAACTGTTTCCTTCATTCTTTTTTTTTTTGCAGTTCAAGCTAGCCTTAAACTATATATATCTTTACAGTGTTTGTACTCTCAGGCTAGCCTCAAACCCATCTTTCTGCCTCAGCCTCACAAGTGCTGGAATTATAGGTGTGTGCCACCATGTCAGATAAAATTCTAACTTTACTTTTCTTGCTAGGTGGCCTATTATTTCCCAGTAACTATACACCTCTTTAACTGAGTCTCTGGCAACAATTTCTGATGTCAGTTTCCATCCCAATTCTGCTTTTTTTTTTTTTGGGTACTGGGAATCGAACTCACAACCTTGCACTTGCCAGGCAGGTGTTTATGTCACTGAGCTAAACCCAGGCCCCTCAATCCTGCTTCTTGGAGTTGTGTGCTTTACTATCTCCACACACTTCAGTTTATTCTCCATAAAGTAGACACGGGAGCACCTACCCAGATTATCAATACTGCAGGATCACTAGATGCACAGTGTATGGCACACTGCCTGGCACATACATAGTTTCATCAACAACTATGCATCATATGCAGTTCTGGACTAAGTATTGTTCCTACAGGTAAACATGGTTCACTTTGAGAATAGCCAACTGCACAGATTTATTTTGATTTTCAAATCAAGATACAGTTTTAAGGAGATTAATGAATGGAAGGAAATTATCACTAAGTTCATAGCTACCATATCCTCACTGGCAGGTGGCCTCACAGGGAGCTAGTGGTGCCCACGTTGGAGTGATGGGATTAAATGAGTGATACATTATTGTGGATAGGTTCAGCTTGTAGGCAGGAAGTCTTTGCACTTAAGCCTGAGAACTCAGGAAGCAGCTCAATCTTCTCAAAGGGACTTGAATCTCCAGTCATCTGTTGTGATATTTTTCTCATTTTAAGTATGTAGAAAATTTTGTGCCATTTTTAGATGTGTCCAAATTTGTATACATGTCAGGACTTGCAACTCTGGATCTACTCCTAAACTTAGTTTAGTCGCAGTATGGGGAAAATAAGGGAGATATGGTGGGAGTGGGCACATCATGTTGTGGTAACCATGATCTAAGAGACTTTAGCAGGTTTTAGAAGGTATCTGTGTTGTCCTCCCTCCACACCAGAACAGTGCTTGGGACATTCAGGTAATCATTGGAATGGTTTTTAAGTCCTACATTTTGCAATCACAAACATCACGGATGTTCTGTGGTGTGCAAGAAAACAGAGTGCCAGGATTTCTACACACTCAAGGATTTCAAGGCTTATAATTAAATACACACATACATTTGCACAATAGAAGGAGAGAAAATCTGGGTAGCAGCCTTGATATACCCATGACAATAAAAGTCTAGGGGCTTTCTACCAACTCCTTGATTACAACCTCACTTCCTTACTCTTGTTGAGTTTCACTACTCTTAATTTTCCAACCAGGCTGAACTCCTTTGTTTTACTTATCTCTTTGTGTGAGTTCCCTATTTTTCCCTAATGTTTCTAGCTCTAAAAGGGTATCTCATTTTTAAAATTTGTGTCTGTGCATATCTATCCATAGTGAACTGTTCATTGATAAGAATAACAGCTGACTGCTGTTAGGAAGTGGGGCCTGGTTAGAGGCAGGTCACTGGGTGACTGAGCTTGAAGGGTGACTCTCCTTTCCTGGCTTCTCACTTTGTTTTCCAGCTGCCATGACATGAGCAGTTTTCCTCCACCAGGGCCATTCACCATGCTGTTTCTGCCTTAGAGCCAGCAGACTATGGTGTGAAACCTTTAAAAACACGAGCTAAAATAAATCTCTTTTAAGTCATGGATTTTGAGTATTTTGTCACAGTAACAAGGAAAGTGGCTAAGACAAACAGTTTAATTGAAAGGGAGCAAAACATATGGCCAGGTGCCGCGTCCTAGTCCATCCACGCCTTGTGACAAGGTCCATGGGTGGAGGAGAGCACTTCAAGGGATCGCTTCTCCAGGAAAAGGACACCGCATGTGGGAATTGGGCGCAAGGATCTTGGAATGTTTTGTACTGATAATTGTAATTTGTGTAATTCACATAGGTATATTTTCATGTAATACTCAATATGAAATCAAAAATAGAAACTCCAGAGGAGTTACTAGAAACCTTCTAGATAACTTTGTGAAAACTAATTGTGAAATTTTACCTTCTGTGAGTAGTATGAGAGAGTTTATACAAAAGCTTTAAATGAAAGAGCTCATGGAGGAGGATTTACAAAATTCCTGTGAGACAACTGCCCTG
>PVLA01010367.1:0-50717 GCA_004027455.1 Hydrochoerus hydrochaeris | reverse complement strand
GGGTAAGGCATGTTGGGTTCATATGAAGAGTCCTTGACCTAAGACAGGCGCTGTCCTACAGGTAGTCAGAGACGGGCAACTAGGACACATATGTTACGCCACCGGCCACCTAAGACAGGCACAGGACCAAGTGCTGTCCTGCAGGCCCATGACGGGTAAGGCCTGGTTGGATTCATATGAAGAGTCCTTGACCCAAAACAGGCACTATCCTCACAGGGCCTGCCATACTCCCATAAGTGATAAGGGAAAAAATGTAGGGAGCAGCATGATAGCTTCACAGCTGCTGCTCCATCTCTCCCTCCTGTGGGCATCCAGGTGCGTCTGCTTACATTTCCCAAGCTAAGTAACAAGATTAAAGTGTAACAAAGGTGAAAAAAGTTAATTAACACATATTGTTTAAGATTATCCCTGCCTGGCCCTAAACCTGGGACGCTTCCTGCTTGGGGTTTAAGTTACTGCCAAAAGTTAGCAAATATATACTCCAGCTTCTAAAAATAAAGTAGATTCAGATTCACTCACAGACTGGAGTGCAGTCTTCTGTCTCTCACTCTCGCCGACTCCCTGACCACCTTTGGGACCCCTGAGCCCTGCTGCAGCTGGACTCCGGCAGCCAGGCATTCCACAAATGTGAGGATTTTGAATGATGCAAATAAAAGATGCTAAATCTCATGGAAATACAAATTAAAGGAATAGTTTCATGCCTACTAGATTGGCAAAGCTGATGATATGAAGTACTAAGGATGTGGAGCAATAGGAATTCTCAAGCACTGCTAGTGAGGACTGTAAATTGCTATGAAATACTGTGAGAAAGTCTTTGTTGAAAGGAGGGGACATGACGAAGGGTGCACAGGGATTTTAAGGTCTTGGCAATACTTTGTATCTTGGTTAATGTATATAATACTCAAAATTTTTATCTAAACACTTTTTATGTCATATACTCTCATATTTATAACATTTTACAATAATTTTGAGAAGTTCATTTGGGAATATACTTGTAGTTGTAGTTATAGTTAATATGATCAGCATACTGACCCTAATGCTGAGATGTGGGAGGAGGAATCCTTTGGGATCCCATCTTCATGTGGTAAGAGCATCCCATCAGAGTTCCCACTTTAACTGAAGGGGACTTCAGTTTTATTTTTATTTTTTTATCTTGATCTTTATATAGCTATCAGGAAGGAAATTCAAGGTTTTACCGTCTGAAACAACTCTGAGAATGAACGCCTTCTTTGGCACATGATTACCCTCCAGTGTTCTGGTTTCATTTTAAGTGCTTGGTATATTCTTTATTTTCATGTCAGCTCAGTATGTTTCAAGACACAGGCATGGGTGTGCATCTTACCTAACTTATCTGGAAGGGTGGCTCAATATGTCATAATAATAGAAATGTAAATTCTAAGTTACTCTCTTCTTAACAGAGCACAACACTCATATAAGTGTAACCCATAACATTGGGATATTAAAATAATGAGCCAGTTGTAGTAGTATATGCCTGTAATCCCAGTTACCCAGGAAGCTCAGGTAGAAGGATCAAAACATAGCATAACGTAAGGCTGAAGATGTAGCTCAATGGAAAGTGTGAGGCTTTGGGTTCAATCCTCAGTACTGGAAAAAGAGAAAGAGAAGAGGACAATGACAGAGGAGGAGGAAGAGGAGGAAGGAGGAGGAAGAGGAGGAAGGAGGAGGAAGAAGGAAGAAGATGAAAAAAAGAAGATGGATGAAAAGGCAGAGAATGGGAAGGAAAAAGAGGAAGAGGAAAGAGAAAGGGAAAGAAGAAAAAGAAAAAAGAAAAACCTACGTTCAGTCACAAGTTCTTCAAAACCAAAAGAAAAATAAAAAGCATTTTGCATGGATTATGTGAAGTCATTCTCTCTTTCCCCAAACTCTTTGAAAATGAGGTTCAAAGAGGTTAATTACTTGCCCAAGTATTCCAATCATGTCTATCTTCCTAGAGAACTTCAGTTGCTAGTTTCACTGTCATTGAGAAATCTTTTGTAATATAAAAGATCTAGCAGATGTGGTGGTACATGTCTGTAATTCTAGTACTATGCAAGACTGAGGCAGGAGGATTGCAAGTCTGAGCCCAGACTGGGCACTTCAGCAATTCAGTAAGACCCAGTCTCAAAGAAAAAAAATTTTTTTTAGTACCAGAGATTGAACTCAGGACTTTCCTATAAAAGGTTGGGGACACAGTTTTGTGTGAAAGTCCCAGGTTCAATCCTAGTACTACAAAAATCAAAACCAAAACCAAAACCAAAACCAAACCAAACCAAACCAAACCAAACCAAACCAAACCAAACCAAACCAAACCAAACCAAACCAAACCAAACCAAAAAAGCATAAAAATTATACCTGATAACTTAGGCACTACAAATATAGTTCCATCATCACCAATGCAGCTTACTATTGCCTCAAATACTTTCTTGTTAGGAATAACTGGTGGTTTATAGCATCCAGTGGTTCTTGGTACTGAAATTTTCTCCTTACATTCAAATATCCTGTGTTCACTGGTTACATCAGCAGCTTTTTTGTCAGTGTCAAAGTTAATTTTAATACACTTAGTAACTATTGAATCTTCCTGTTCCATGGGAATTTGTTCAGACATCTCAGGTAAGTGGATAGTATTTGATTTAGTAATTCTGTAACATCCAAAAAAAAAATCAAAAAAGAGCAAATATAAAAATTGAGCAAAAATAGCATAGAAGAACCCTTGAAATATACTTAACATTTATAGAAGATACCTGCTGTACTCTGGGATATGCTGGACTTTGTTGTTACATGAAAATGATTGTAATTTGTTAAAATTACTTTGAATTATAAATGAGATTGATGAAAAATGTGATTTCACTTAAATGTTCTAAATTACTCTCTTAATGCAAGCTATTCTCTCATAAAATCTCCTTAAGAAGTAGATTCTAAGTACAGGGTACAATACATTCCAATTGACATTAATTTATCAGTATGACACCTTCAATTTGTTTTTTGGAAACCAATTTAGAAAATAAAACATGTTCAAAGTTACTAATTCATCAGGTCCACAGTTAGAACATACACCGGTAGCAAGTTATCAATATTAATAAAATACAAAGAGAATATGAGTCTCTTAAAAACAATAAGGTAATATTGAGATATTAATTATTGTTGGTAATATGCTAATTCAACTTTTTTACTTCACATTCCTATCTTTCAATTAAGACAGTATGCTTCTTGTACAAAACAATAAAATCCTAAAAGATAATATTATCTTATTTACTATTATAAAAAACTAGTTGTGTTTTATTTAGCAGATTTATAGCAGATCTTTATTTCTTCTAGTTTCCTGTACTTTTGTTTAGTAAGAAATAAATACTGATGAATCACCCTCAACTAAATGCCCCTTAAGACTATTAATGCAGTAAAAAAAAAATCCAAAACCAAAAAATCCCCAAAACTTCACAATGGGTGTATGTCAGCAGTATTAACTTGGAAAGCATTTTTCACTTTCTCATTTCATCTAGATAGGAATTACTTTAACCTAAAGCAACTTAACCCAAAGAGAGTTGCATGCACTGTGTACCAATTGCTCAGGAAACTCCAACCCATCTACCATATCTGGTCTCATTTCATTTCTGAGTTCTCATTTTTTCTATTTTACCAGGTCTGAGAGTTTATAGTCAACTATATCTAAAGAGATCTGGTCCTGTACGGTGTGTATGCAATTCTAACATACTTTCACATCTAGAAGAACAGACAGACATTGGAACAAGCTAGAGCCACAGCAATATTCCAATCATTCTTACCTGTACCCCCGACAAAGTTGCTTAACTTAAAATTTAGCAACTGTAGGGATTTTTAAATGTGAACATTATTCAATTAACTTTTTGTCACTCATTTGCATCACACAAATACATGTTGTAAATACCAGCCAGAATTTTCAATATAAAGTGTAGACATTTCTGCCTAAGCAAAGGATACCAAAGGGCTCAGATCTGACATTCATTATATTGTTTCTCTTTTGTTTGTTTTAGAATATGAATGCCAAAAGAAAAAGGAAAAATATAAAACCAGTATGTAAGAAAGGACTTGGGTATAAAATAGTTGATGGTACTGAATAAAGAAATGAACATTTCTAAAGGAATTTGTTTCTGAGCTGGCTCCACAGCAGTTAGTTTATAATTCATATTGAAGAGCAAGTAAGATGCAATTCAGATTTGAAAGCACAAATAAATATTTATGCAAATAAACAGGAAGCATCCATCACAAATTGATGTCAAGACAATTTAAAAAGCCTATACCTTCTTTCTCTCAAAGCCAAACCTTTTTTAATCAAGTATTTAGAGACATCAACATGCTCTCCTTTTTCATCTCTGCAGAAAATTTTCACTGGTAATGGCCATGTTGTATTGTTTTCCTGCAGTGATTTAAAAGCTCAGTAAGTATGACATATACAAAAATTTCTTATAAAGAATGTATTTTTCACAGGCATCTCTTCTACCTTCCTTTAAGTAAGAACAAAAAAAAATCCCAACTTAGTAAAGTTACTTTGATATCTAAATACATTAGAGGGAAAGAAGGAAGATAGTACAGACGTGTCAACAGGGACCAACATTTGTTGGTGAACGTATCAGGATGATCTTAATATCAAGGTAACTTTACCAAAAAAAGAATAAATGAAAAGAAAATCTCCATCCTGATTAAGAGAAAAAAAAGACACCACCCATTAACAATTTTCTTTCTTTGCCCACACTGTATGTTATATAATCAATTATATAATCATATACTTTTCAGGATGTGCCTTTTTTCCTCTACAAAAAGCAAAAAGAAATAACTATAAAACATATACTCTACTTAATATGGAAAAATTTATAAAAATAGAAAAAGGTAATATGGAAAAATGAGTTATATAAGAAAATTTTAATCATAAACTCAGAAACTAGAAAACAGTAACAAACTAGAAAACATTAACAAAAGTAAATATTTTTAAGTACTCTGATGATTTATGCCTCTTCTCAAATATTGTATTTATTGATACACAGCTAGTTTTGAGTTCACTGGAAGTCTAATTTTTTTTTTTTTGGTACCAGGGATTGAACTCATGACCTAGTGCTTGCCAGGCAGGTGCTTTCACCACTGAGCTAAATCCCTGGCCTGGAAGTGTAATTTCTCACACTAATTAAAGAATAGAAAAGAACTTCACAAATACACTATTGTATACATGTTGTATTTCTAATATGAAGATCATCAAATAAAGAATATTACTTTAGAAATAATTTATCACAATCTATTATTAAATAGGTATTATACTTTGAAATATGACCAACTAAGTTTGCAACAAAATCTAAAGGGCTTATATTATTTTTTCAATGAGAATATAAACTGAATTGATGACAATTAATGAAATAATATATATATCTGTTGTATCTGTTTACCTCACTGCCCACCTGTAATATGATTGTTGCTATGGCTCCAGTGAGGTACAATGAAAGACAGTCACAAGCTGTCGCTGTCCACTTGTCACTCCCACCAGTTGGTCTAAAACAAAAAAATGACAACTTAGTTTATAAAATAACAAACAGCAGAGGATACTGAAATACACAGACACAAGAAATGTTATACATAAACATACAGAGTTTGAACCAACTAAATATGTAGTAAGAAGTCTGAGTATGAATTCATGTTATCACCCCAGTTTTCTTTTCCATTTTCACAGCCTTTTTTGTTCATGCTTCTGTTCTACTTTGGATGCATATTATATGTTAACTTATTTATGTATATCTCTTCTGCACTACACTGAAGACCCCAAAAGAGTAGGTATAGTTAAGGAAATTCGCATCATCATATGTCTCACATGTGTCAAGTAGACAACAAGCTATAAGAGAACAGAGATGATATACTTTCTCACCATTACATCTAATGGCACACAGAAGTCACTCTAGAAATACTAATGGAAAGGAAAAAGCTTCTTTGCAATGACTCTATTGCTCACTTTTAGGAGTTTTCTAGAATTCAAATGTAATTCAAGTAACTACCCATCAATATAAGCTTCCATAGTTTATAAAACTGTTCATTCATTCATCCTGGTATCTTTCTGAAAGAGTTATTGTATTACATTAATATACGCAACTCTATGTTTACAATAGCACAACCTGTAATAGTTAAATCTTGGAAAGTAGCCAATATGTCTAACAACAGGTGAATGCATAAAGAAATTGCACAACTTATACACCACACAGTATCATTCTGCCATAAAGAATGATAAATTTGAGTAACTGATAGGTAAACAGATGGCAAATGAAATAAATCAGACACATAAGTGTAAATATGTCATGGTTTCTCTTATATGAGAAACCCAAGATATAAATAATCTAAAGAGCAAAATAAAAGAGATTTCTCCTATATGAGAAACCCAAGATATAAATAATCTAAAGAGCAAAATAAAAGAGAAAAAACAGGAAATTGGGAAACAGATCTTTTGAAAATGTAAAGGGATCTAGACATGGAGGGGACAGTAAAAAGAATTAATATGTGTTATATACAACCAACTCTCCATGATGAATATAATTATTATAATAGTACAAATGTATTAATTAAAAAGAGAGAACCTGGTAAATTTATCAAAGTTATTGAAATTTTCAAACATATACAAAAACCACATAATAAATCTTTCTGTTTTCACTATTATCAATAAATGACTAATTTTATTTCATCTGTACCCTCAAATATCCATTTTTATTTCTACTTTTTGAAGTAAGACCCAGTATCACATTGTATCAGTTACTTTTCCATTTCTGGGACATAATATGCAGTACCCACAAATTAATTACTTAAAGTTTACCCTTAGATTAACATGGGCAATGCATTTGTTTACACACTGCTATCCCAAGCATTGCTTGGGCAGATGTTATGTCAACCAGTCAAATTTTGTATTGAATAAATTTGATAAAATTGTTTTTACATTTCCCAGTATATTATCTTATAAAATTAATGAAAAAAGTTAATTTTTGGTCATCCTGCATGTTAAATAATTGGACTGGTAAATGGCTAAAGATGGAGATTTAATGTAGCTCATGGTATCAGAAGATGAGTCATTTCATCTGCAGTTTCCAAGGTTTGTTTGGATTTAGTGGACATTTCTATGGTATAAAACATGTTCCTCTGTTCCCTGCATTTTTCATAGTTGGCATGATCACATTCAAGTAGATTTTTCAACTACAGAGGATTCATTTTCATCAATAGAAAATTTCAGGAAATGAGATGGAAAGTCAGTTCAAAGCATGTATTAGCAATCCATGCATTTATTCATTACTTGCTTTTGTATTTTTTGTAGTTTAGTCTACAAATCTAATATTTTTAGTTTTTGCCGTGATGTCGTGTTTTTTCAAAGTTTTAATAGTCTTATTTCTGAATTTTCTAATTCTGTGTTAGGTTCTTTCATAGCATCTATCATTTCCTAAATTTCTTTTAGTTCATTCTGAAATGGCAGATTACAGTTTCAATGTCCTGTCATATTTTTTTGGCATATTTTCATTGCCTCTAGAGACATTGCATGGCTGCTTCCCTTTTTCCTCATAATAGTTTGTATAGGATATAAGTCAAATCCTTTCTTTTGCTTTTTTTTTTTTTTTGGTACTGGGGATCAAACTCATGACCTCGCATATGCCAAGCAGGTGTTTACGCCACTGAGCTAAATCCCTGGCCCTTCTTTTGCTGTTTTAAGTAAAATAAATTTCTTATGTTTTTAGGAGGAAAGAATAGATCATAACTGTTCTTCTAGCTTCATGTCTCTAGAATTTTCTTACGCTTTTTCCAAAAGTGACAGAAAATATGGCCTTACATGGTAAAGTCTTAACTCTCTGTTACTTTCTCATATTTCTATTTGAATCTTGAATCTTCTTGTTTGTCTTGCTCAAGTTGAACTCCAATCTGGCAGTTTTTTTCTTTGTGTGTGTGTGTGTGTGATGGAAAGGAGCTTGTTTACTTTGAAGAAGCTATACGCTAAAAATAAAAACTTTCAGGACCATGCAACCGTGACACATCATAGTCCTACATTTAGCTGTGAACTACATCCTGTATCACTCCACCTTCTGATTAGCCTGCAAGCTCAAGACACTGTGGCTGATTCCTATTCTCAGAGCTGTCAGACCTTTAGTCAGCCTTCCCACTCCTCTTTCCACATACATGCTGATTCTCCTAAGAGTCCTGCTTGATAGTGTGTGCCAACTGCTGATTTCTGGAGTCACATCGCCTGCTATCAATTTTTCTTGCATATGTTGATTGTGCAGTCTTTATTTTTACTAGGCAAGCTGTGCTATTTTAATAGTGGGATTTTAGGAGACTAAAAGTACGCCATTCTATTTTCCTAGAATCCTCTAAAATTCACTAATTTACAAACTTTAGCTTTCCATGTAATTCTACACTTATGAGATATATTTTATTTCTGATTTTTTTCTCAGTTATTAATACTCGACCATTTGAATTTTACCTTGCTACCTTTCATACTCATTATCTGTACTTCCTTAATGCCACTAAATTTATGTGTTCCAAATATTTATTATCTCTTCTTAAAACCTTGAATTAACCAGACTAATGAAAAATTTGAAACATGTTATCAAAATTAAAACTGACAATAACTGACCTAAAAAGAAAAATATTTAAAACCAACATTTGATAAGGAAAAAACTAATTCACTCATCTAAAAACTACCTTATATCAACAAGGGAGCATTCCACAGATAATCTTCCAATTGTCTTCAGATTTGCTTGAAGTTTTCTTAGACAGTTAACATTCACTACTAGTTCAACACCTATGTCATACAGCAAGACCTATGGAAACAATAATTTTAAATCTATGGAAAGACAAAAATTCAAAAATGCTTTTGGAACCTGAAAAGCATAATAAAAATTAAGTAAACATAGCAAAAAATTCAAAGTTAATTCACTTTCATGATAACATGTTAACTGCCTTACCTCTACCAATGTGTCTGTAACCACTCTGGTGATCTGGCCTCTTTGCCACTGATTTTTATCTGGGATCTTAACAGCACAGTGCATATCATTTTCCCATTTAACAGGTTTCCATTCTGAATTTTCATAAGCTGCTATCATGTTTTCTTCTAAACTATATAAGGATAAAAAAAGTTCAGCTGTAACATGTTTTCTACTGCCCCCATCCTCATCATTCCACTCCAGTCCAAGAGGACATCATGTACTCCCTTAAATGTAGCAAGTGTATCTCCACTGCAGGCCTTCGATGTAGCTCTTCACTGTTTGAGATGAACCTACCTATGGAGCTTACTCCCTCTCATCTTTTCAGGGCCCGTTTCAAATGTCACTGTCTCTGTAGGTTCATGAAAATTATCTACCTTCTCAAGTTCTGTATTTTTCTCAATCACCATTATCACTGCATGCTAAGTTTTATGTATAATCACTCCTTTTACCCAAATTTAAGTTGTATGACAGCCAAGATTTGACTAGTGTTAGCCACAACACCTAAATATAAGCTGTCATGAAATAGACAATCAATAACAACTTGCTGAACAAATAAATTCTTATATAGTGAAAGTAAGCAACAGAAACACTATTTTTATACTTTTAAAATAAGGACTATTTAGGTGAAATAATTTTGCTACTTTCAAAATTCTGTTTATGGGGCTGGGCATATAGTGTGGTGGAACAGTGTATGCCTGGCAAGCACAAGATTGTGAGTTTGATTCCTGGTATCAAAAAAAAAAAATCTGCTATGACTTCTATATCTTTGAAAGAAAGTACATCATGTGTTTTCTTTATATATTATACCTCTTAAGTAAGTTTTCTGTTAATAACCACTGAATATAAATCTTCTCAGGAGATATGACATTACATATATGCACAGGCAGTTCCTTATTATAAAGAAATTGGAAATTCTCATTAGGTAGAGATTTTATAGATACAGGATTTAAGTTGTTTACTTCACGTGAAATAATTTCTTCTGGAGAAGGATCCCATATTTCGACATGCTTTTTAGAATTGTCTTTGGGGATATATCTGAAAAAAATAACAAAAATTAGCAAAACATTTGGAGGGATTAGAAGTAACAAAGCAGAGGAGAAGCAAAATGAAATCTCTTCAGGACCTGATACTGAGACACCTGCAAAACAACTTGATGAAGACAAAAATAATACATAGATCTCTGGGAAGTACGAGGCAGCTTTATCTATTAATTTCTTTTTAACCCTTTATAGGATTTTTATCTTCCTTTTTCTCCTTGTCATCTTCTTTTATTTTTCAAAATTTACTTCCTTCATTTTTGCCCTCAACACTTCCATCTTCACCAGTATTACTAGTAAACTTTAATAATATTTAGATATTTAATTGACTCTGCTATTATTGTTGAATTGTGTTCTGTCACTAATGGTGGTATATTTGTTTCACCAAGTAGATATTTACTGTATATCAATATTTGGTTTGTCATTGTGTCTATGTAATTACAAATCTTTTTTCTATTGTTAAGAGTAAGGTATGGTGGCAACTTATACTGGTTTTCACAGTATGTCAATATTCAGTTTGTCTTTGACTCTGTTATTGTTGTTGATTTTGTTATTGTTAGATACCCTGAGAGACAGCACAATCATCATGGCAATGGTTTAAAGCTGTGCCATGATAATGCACACCTCCTTCTTCCGAAGCCCCTATGGCATTTCCCTCCCAAAAGTCTGCCAAAGCTCAGGAATATAAAGGTTTACCCAATCCCCTGAACTCTCACAAAATAAATCAGCTCACACCAGCCACCAGAGCCCTTCCCCTATCAGAGCCTACATCAGGCAGAATGTGCCCTTTTGTCTGTAGAGAGTCGCCACAGCCTTCCTTGTCGTGACTCCTTCCGTGCTCTCCCCGCTTATTAAACTCTTTTTTTATCTACTTGCCTCCTCTTTAATATTCTGCATTGTTCTAGATTGAGTACAAATCACTCAATAAGTTATTACTGCCAGTGGCAACATAGTTCTTGCAATCAGTTTTTACTATATGCAGATATCTGGTTGGTTTTTGTGTCATCAACACAAAGGTTAATTAATGAGGTTAGTTTCCAGAGAACTCAGTGCAGGACCAATTACATTGCTTCTTTTGCTCCTCAAATTAAAAAAGATTTTCAGATCTTTGGACAGAGCCAAAGGCCTAACCTAGTGATGGTGAAATTTTTAAAGACAAGTGCCCAAACTACACCCAACCTACTTATTTATAGCAAAGTACCAACAGTGCAATTAAACCTGAATACTGAGGTTTAATGCACAAAAAAACCATACATTAACATCTTTGTCTTAAAAGAACATACACATGCCATAGGTTTGCCACCACTGGCCTATAGATAGCCATACCCAGAGTGCATCAATAGAAAGCAGACACTAACTAAAGAGATCTCCACACTAGCAATGAAGTCTGTCCACTCTAATAGCACCTCTACCCTCAGAATGTGTGTGAATGCACATGCATGCATGTGTGCACACACATATACGCAACAGAAACATGAGAAGACAAAGCAACAAAATGCCTCCCAAAACTCACAACTCCACCAAAGCTCATCTATGGGGGAATGATGGGGAAGAAATGAAAAGCGAAAGAGTTGAACAATGTGAAGGATGAAAGAGGAGACAACAGATCAACAAGATGAGTTCAAAGATGATATAACTAAACATATGATAGACTTAATCAGTGAATTTAAAGACTAATCAAAATCTAGGTAAGCTAAACAAAATGATACAAAATATGAATGTCTAGTTCACTTGTTAGCTGTGCTCCCATTTTTTCCTTTTTATTAGTGCATGTTTGCAGTACAAAATGATTACATTCATCATGGGAGTTGATACATGGACATAACACAATTTAATTCTTTTTACATCCTTTTCCCCCCTCCCCTCCCTTAACCCTCACTCCATGTCTTGTCCCCTCCACTTTTGCAAAAAATCTAATTCCCTGTTTCCTATTATCCATCCTTTATTTTGCTCCTTATTTATATTTTGGGTTTCTCATAAGAGAAGCCATGCAATATTTAAGCTTGTCTTGAATTTTACTTAACATCGTGATCTCAAGGCACACATATTTTCTTACTCAAGACTATCTTTAATGACTCAAGTTTATCCTTCCTTATGGCAGAACAGTACTCCATTGTGTGTAAATACTACATTTTCATTATCCATCCATCTGCTGATGGTTATTATAAGCCATATATAGCCCAAGATTTAGGTGTCATGAATTGTACTGCATGTATGAGTATATATTTATCATTGTAATATGCTTTTAACTCATTGGAAAGAAGGGGAATAGCTGAGTCAAACAGATTTGTATTTTTAGTTATTTGAGGACTCTCTGTACTGATTTCCACAGTGACTGTGTTAGTTCACATTCTCACCAATAATGTGGAAGCATTCCCTTTTCTTTGCAGTCTCATCAGCATTGGTTATTATTTGATTTCTTGATGATGATAGCCCTTCTTTCCACCGTAAGATAGAATCTTGGTGTTGACTTAACCTGCATATCTGTAATGCCCAGTGCTGCTGAACAGTTTTTCATGTATTTATTGGTTACTTGTACTCCTTCTGAGAACTGTCTATTCATTTCAGTGCCCATATTTTTTATTGTGTCTTTTTTTTTGAGGGGGTCTAACTTTTTTTCAGTTTTTTAAATATATTCTAGATAGTCTCTAAGCAGTAGCTGACAAAATTTACTTCCTATTCTGTAAGTTGTTGTTTTACTATTGTTTCCTTTGTTATAGATTTATAAGTGGGGCCTTATGGGAGATGGATTAAATGTGTTTTGCATGAAATGGATATGAGTCTTTTGGGGGCCAGAGGATAATGGTTTAGATCTAAATGTTATGGTTTAGATCTAAATGTTATGGTTTAGATCTAAAATGTCCCACCCATATTCTCATGGATCTGGTAGGTGATTGGATCCTGGGGGTTATATACTCATCTGAGGACTCCCCCATTCATGAGCTCAATTGCTGAATGGGTTGTTAGGAGGTGAGAACATGCTGGAGATGGGTCACTGGGGGCATGATCCAGAAGAGTGTATATTCTTCTGCCTGACTCCTCTCCTCTTTGCTTTCAAATTGCCATGAGTTGAGCCTTTTTCCTCTGCCAGAACCCTGTGTCATCCTGTTCCTGCCTTGGAGCCACCCAACTGTGGACTGAAACCATGAGCCAGAATAAACCTTTCCTCCTTCAAGTTATAGGTGTCAGGTATTTTGTCCCAGTAACAAGGAAAGTGATTGACTGCTTGTTGTTCTTATAGTCTCTGAGGTAGAGTTGAGTTGTTTGAGATCTTTCTTTGTGATGCAGGTATTTATCACTATACATTTTCCTTGATATTATCTTTTAAGCTTGAATATGTGGTATTTCCATTTCTATTTGTCTTAGAGCTTTTAAAAATTTACCTTTTGATTTCTCCTTTGACTCACTGGTGTTAAAAAATGTTTCATTATTAATAAAAAATACTTAGGGACAACTCTCTACTACTTTTCATAGGACATTCTTACCAACCTTTAATAACTTTGTAGCAATCTAACTTATTCAGTAGCTTCTATATGTTTCAAATGATACTATAAACAGCATAGAACAATTATTCTCATAAAATTATATTTTGAGAAGGCAAACATAAAATATCATTTGTCTGTTTTCTTATAAAGTTAAAGCTACACTTACTTCACTTATAAAACCAGCAATGATACTCTTACATATTTACTGTTCATAGTAGCTTTATTCATGAAACTGTCCCAAACTGGCAATAATAACCCTAAACATTAATCATTAGTGAACGAATAAAATTGTGTCACATCTATATAGAATACTAACAATTAAGAGAAACAGACCACTGATAGATGCAACAACATTAGAGACTAAAGTGTTACAGAAAAATGAAAGAAGCTAGTCACAAAGGGCAAGATATTGTATTATTGCTTATATAAAGTTGTGGGAAAGTCTGAAGTGTAAGAATAAAAACTACATCAGTGGTTGCTAGGCCCTGGAGAAGAAATGGATTGATTAGAAAAGGCACAAAGGAACTATTCTATATCTTGACTGTGATGACACATGACTGTTTTAACAAACAGAATAGTCTACTATATCAAATCATTTACCTGTGCACCTAAAAAAATAATTTTTACTATATATTTCAAGTCATACTATAAAGAATATGTAACAATCATTCTGTTGTTATAAATTATATATTTGCTATCAATTATGTTTATATAGAAAAACTTGGCCTAACATAGCTTAAATGTTTACTCTCATTTCTTTCTTCCCTCAAGACTTTCAGTGTAAAAAAGGCCAGGCCCTCTTTTATTCTGTTTCTAGCTCCACCTGTGTCAAGGTCAGAGTGGGAGCTAGACCAAAAAGTATTATAAGAGGCATCACTGGAAGCCTCTGGTAGATGTCACTGTTACTATAGCTTAAGATGACAGCCAGCATGTGTGGGTGCTATCCAAACAGGAGTTTTCCTGAGGGCTTATATATCTTCTTTTGTGTCCACTCCCATTGTACAAGTCTTTACTGTGGAAGAATTCTTTGTTGTTAATAGCTGTTGAAAATGGAAATTGAACACATGTGCAGGGTTGCTGCATGGCGGGGGAACACAAGATCACAGCTGAGGACACCTGGCTCCAACTCCAATGAACTAAATAAAGACTGTAGTTGGAGGCATTTCACTTCTGTAGTGAAATGCAACATGGAGATCATCTCATAAAACAGTTCTCCTAAATTAGACACAATTTGTTACTTGGCAAAATCCTTGAACCACTCCCAAGGTCTATTCAATTTCCTGTATTTTCCACTCTATCCCTTTCCTTGTGAATACTGAAGAAATACAGGCTGTCCAGTGACATTCCTTGTCTTAGTCACCAGAGTCCCCAAACTCTGCAGAGGGTTTTGATCTTCCTGGAGCCCTAAAATCATATCACTTAGCTCATTTATTTTAAGCCTTTGCTGTACACTTGTTTAGGAGGTTGGGGATCTAAGCCAGGTCCTCCATACTTTGTCATGACCTTCACAGCCTTCCCTCTGTCCTTTGACTCTGCTCTTTTGTTTCTCAGCTCACCTTTGACACAGGCCAGTCTCTGATAGGTAAGAGCACAATGGCTTAAACCTGATTATTTTTATAAATATCCACTTAGAGAGGCTGGGGATGTAGCTTATTGGTAGAGTACTTGCTTAGAATGTGTGAGGCACTATCCTCACAAATAACTTATCACTTGAACAAAGAAAATTCCCATTTCTTTAAAAGGGAATGTAGACTACTCTATAACTAGGCTATTATTTTCTATCCTGCCATTTTTTCAATGCAGACGTTTTTTCAGCAGACATTTCACCTAAAAAATAAGATGTCAATCTCTCTTTCTTAGAAGCATCTTGAGATTTTTTTTTCAATTTTAAAATTTTTTAGTGATGAAGGGAAAAGCTACTCTACTCCAATAGACTAATGACTCCAATTCCTCTCCTGTGTTTTCTGATGCAGGAACAGTAAAATTCCAGCTTATTTTTTGTAATTAAAATGCTACATATGAAACAAAAAAAAGAAAGTTTATCCATCTACTTACCCTATTTGATAAGATGCTAGGCCTTCTTTGACTAGCTGGTCATTAATACTAGTAGCAGTCATTCCAGGAGCACCAAAGGAATCAAAAAGCTCAACTAAGAGTACATTATCTTCCAGAATTTCTGTAAAAAAACCATTAAACTAGTTTAGGGACAGAAAGAAGTAGGTTGCAAAATATACTCAATGCTCAATTAAAAAAAACTGGAAACATAATTTCTTTTCTTTGTATCTATGAGATATCTTACTGAAAAAGTAATTCTTTCTCAAGGGGTTAAAATAGCACTTTGCAGTCACAAATGAGTTACCAATAGTTTCTGTTCAAATTTTATTTTAGGAAAGCTGGGTGTGGTGGTGCACACTGTAATTCTAGTACTCTAAGAGGGAGAGGGAGGAAGATGGCAAGTTTGAGTCCAGTCTGGGTAAACCAGTGACTTAGCAAGAACTTTTTCAAAATAAAAATATAAAAAAAGGGTCTGTGGATGTGGTTCAGTGAAAAGGCTTTGAGTTCAATTCTCAGTGGTTAAGGAAAAAAACAATAGCCACCTTCTGAACATGGTGGCACACAGCTGTAATCCCAGCACTCAGGAGGCTGAGGCAGAGGATCTCTGAGTGTTCAAGGTCACCATGAGGTGCACAGAGAGTTCAAGCCTTGTTTAAACTACATAGTGAGATGCTGCTTCAAAAAAAACCGAAACAACCCCAAAATACTGTGCTTTCTGTGCAATAATGAAACAAAATTACCTTAAGGCTTTATAGATTTAGAAACATATAAACTGGGGTGATCCAATATGGCTGCATAGAGAAGTCACATTACAGAGACTAACAGATCAGCTAAAAACAGGCAACTGAAACAGGGGAGGGGCATACAACCTGATACAGAAAATCAATTTGAAAGAAGATACTGGCAGATCAAAGAAAACGTACACATGGAAAATAAAAAGGAGGGGAACAGGCCTCCAGTCTGCGGGGCCCCGGCCTTCAGCCATCCCAGGAACAGCTATCTTGAGAACTTCCCAAATAGATGAAGGGAACCTAGGAGTGTGGCAGAGTCTAGCTTCCCAGAACAGACTTAGGGTATACAGTCCTTTCATTCTGTCATGCCCTCTTTAAACACCAAGGAGGATGGATGTAGCTGTCAGCATCTTTGCTGGTACACACCAGGCCCTCCCTACTCACCTACCCACAGGCAGGGAGGACAAATGAGTGGACAGCATCCACATATCCAACTCCAAATATCTGTAATTGTTACATTAAAGGCCCTGGCACAACCAAGTCACTATGGGGCACCCAAAGTCTGTTCCACATCAGCTAGGACCTTCATCTGAGTACACAGAGCTAACACTGGTCCCATGTGAGTCCAGGCCTGGGACCTGACATTGCTCAAGTTCTCACCTAGTGCTCACTGCCCTATGCTACCCCTAGACCTGCTGGAGACTCTATCTAACATCTGGCACCAATCCTAGGCAGTGTGTGTCTCCATAGGTAGTACAGGTCCCATGTCTCTACATGTTGTACTGGGTCTTCTGGAACCCCCAATCAGTACCAGGCATCACATCTCCACCCTGGGCATATCAGCATCTCCATCTTGTACCTAGCCACAGTCTCTATCCAGTGTATAAGGCTAGTCCTTTGATTGGTTTGCAGCAAGGGCTAAAGGTCTGCCTGATTTGTCCAGTGCCAGGATGCCTGTGAGACTCTACCCAGTGTCCTGCACCTTCCCTGGGCATGCTAGAAGCTCCCCACATCAATCCCAGCCACATTCAAGTCTCTGCTGGGTGCCTCAGGATGGCATGAGCCTCCACATGGTATTACGAGCATATCATGGACACCAGAATATATATGAGCTACTCAGCAAGGGTCTCAATTAAGCAGGAATCCATTCCAGGTACCTCAGAATCCAAGGCCCCATACCTTTCCTCGGCCTGTGTCTCAGATGGAGAGTTGGCATAAATGGGTATACACATGGGATACCTTGAACAGAGAGTTCCCTAACAATCCCACATGCTATAAAAAGGGGCAAAGAGGAATGTGACATACTGGATTAAAGACTGAAGGTTCTAGAAGAAAAATATTCTTCTGGAATTATGTAGGAAGTTTTTTTTCCCTCTTCTTTTGACCCAAATTTTTTGGTGGAATTTGAAGTTTTTCACCAATTTTGTTGTTTTTTTAAAATATTATGTTTCAATAAATCATCTTTTTTTTTTCATTTTTTTAAATTTTATTTTGAAGGTAGTAGAAATACAACAGAACAAGACAGAACAAAGCCAACTGAGACAGTGCAGAGAATTTGGCACAGAACTTCACAGCAGGTTATTGGGATAATGAGATATACTATGGTACTAGGTACCATAGTATATCTCATTATCTTCACAGCAGTTGTCTAGTCAATTAGGTATAACAAAATCAAACCAAAAACAGAACATTATATAATCAATTGAAAGAGAACAATGAGAAGAGTAATTAATCATAATGAATCAAAATTGAAAACAACACTTGCTCTCAAAGAGAAAAAAGAGGAGGCCCCCAGCTCCACATTTGCTATATTGCATACAATCATCCTGCCAAGAGATGCTCAGACCTCTGTCCCCAGTTGCTAACGGGGGGTGGGGTGGGTGGGTGGCTGGAGATGTTGAGTTCCAAGCCGCACTGGCAGGCTCACAGGAAATACTACTGGGCCTGCTCCTGGCTGACACCTGGGGGAAGACACTCTCCAAGAGGGCAGGCAAATAGCTTCTTTGTGCAGCCTCCTGGGTTCCATCATGGCTGTGGCGGGATCCAGGGGGCTGCTCTCTGATTCTCCTCCTGGCTGACGCCCCAGTAAGACACTCACCAAGAGGGCAGGGAAATGGCTTCTTTGTGCAGCCTCGTGGGTTCCAGCATGGCCTTGGCGGGATCTCGAGGCAGCTCTTTGATTCTCCTCCTGGCTGATGCCCCAGGAAGATACTCACCAAGAGGGTGGGCGAATGGCTTCTTTGGGCAGCCTTCTGGGTTCCAGCATTGTCCTGGCGGGATCTCGGGGGCGCTGATTCTCCTCCTGGCTGATGCCCCAGGAAAATGCTCACCACGAGGGCGGACGAATGGCTTCTTTGTGCAGCTTCCTGGGTTCCAGCATGGCCCTGGCGGGATCTCAGGGGTCGCTCTCTGATTCTTCTCCTGGCTGACGCCTGAGGAAGGTGCTCACCAAGAGGGCGGGAGAATGCCTTCTTTGTGCAGCCTTCTGGGATCCAGCATGGTCCTGGCGCTATCTTGGGGGCTGCTGATTCTCCTCCTGGCTGACACCCCAGGAAGGTGTTCACCAAGAGGGCCAATAAATCTTTTGTTTTTCCTCTCCTCTTTTCTCATTTTCTTTCAACTTGTTTCCTCAGTTTTTTTTCTTCTAGCTTAATCTCTACTCATTATTTATCTTTTCTTAGTTGGTTTTACCTACTATTGTTATTTCATACTACTAATTTTCTTTTATTACTTAACATAAACTTTTTTATTTCAGTCTTACCATGTTCTTACAATCTTCCATCGCTTAATTTTGCAAAATCTGTGTTTTCCTTTATGCTCTCCATGCTCGCATCTTCACTAATATAACCATTTGTCTTTATGAATCTGTACTCGAATATATCTTACTATGATTGAACACTATTTTATTGTGAATTTAGGTAACACTGCTCTACTGAGTAGATATTTACTATATATCAATGATGGTTTGTCTTAAGAGTCTATGCTATAATTATCTTGTTCCTTTGGATAAGGTGGTATAGTGTTAGTTATTATAGTTTGTCATTACCCAGTTTGTATTTGATGCTATTGTTGTTGCTGATTTTCTTCTTTAGCCAATGTGACATAGTTGCTACTAGCAATTGGTTTTTTGTATACACCAATATCTAAATTGACTAGGAGTCATAAACAATAGTGTAGCCCATTACCAGAGAACCTAGTGCTGGGCCAAATAGGTGGTAAAATTCTGTCCTTAATAAATGGAGGCATATGGATCCTGGGACAGACCTAAAGGCCAACAGCTAGCTATGCTTAGAGGACATATCTGAAAAGTAGTCATTATCTAAAGAGGTCTCAATACTAGCAATAAAGCTACCCATCATAAACAATTTTCAAGCCTCAGCACAGAAAACAATAACAAAACACCAGAAGAAAACATAGTCACAAAATGCCCCCCAAAGCTTCCAACTCTCCCAAAACAAATCCAGGGGGCAGTGAGGGGAAACCACTTAAAGGCCACACAACTGAAATATCTGAAATGGTAACAGCAGAGGTAACCAAATAGATCAATAAGATTGTGGAGAATTTAAAGCAGAAATAACTGCTGAGACAAAAAATGAGTTAAGGACATTAATAACACAAATGATTGGTGAGTCTACAGGAGATGGTAATAAAAATATAGGAGCTAATAAAAAGACATACAAACTATAAATGCTAAATATACAAAATAACAGGATTCCATGAAATGGTTTTAAATAAAACGAGAGGATTAAAAACTTTGCTGAAAGGCAGCAGAATCAACCAATGTGAAGAAAGAACATCAGACCTGTAAGACACAAATGTGACTGATAATCAACTAGTGACAGACACCTTAAAAATAGCAAGGGGAGCTGGGGATTTAGCTCAGTGGCATAAACACCTGCCTTGCAAGCATGCAGTCATGAGTTCAATCCCCGGTACCGATAAAAAAAAATAGCAAGGGGATATAAAAAAATTGATCCAGCAAGTAGTAGCTGATACAGATACTAAGATTAATTGGAATCAATGAAAAATCAGAAGATGGCACACAAAGGGCATTAAAAGAAACCTGTCTACAGAAGTAATAGCAAAAAAATTTTCCAAGTGAGAAAAATATTTTGATATACACTTAAAGTGAAGCATACAGAACCCCAAATAGCCATGATCAGAAAAGAATTACAACAAAACAGCAGAGTCAAGATTCCAGAAATCTAATACAAACACAGAATCTTAAAAGCTGTTAGGTCAACGAAACAAATCACCTGCAAAGGAAAACAGAAAATTTCTCAACAGAAACCTTGAAGTCAAGGAAAGTTTCAAGTATTTTAAGCCATAAGAGAAAATAACTTCCAACATAGATTGATGTGTTCCAGAAAATCACCTTTCAAAATTGATGGAAAAACAGGATATTTCCATGATAAAGAGCACTTAAAGAACTTTATGACCACTAAACCAGCATTCCAAACATTTTTTTCAAAGGATATCCTACAAAGAGATAATGAAGATCACAATACCAAAAGTCCAATAGAATGGACCTCCCCAGGCAAGGCAAACAGCTAAACATAAGGGAAGGAATAATAACCAACAACAGGAAAATAATGACAAAGATAAGTCAATACTACTCAAGACTAGTTGATAGATCAACTAGACACAAAATCAACAATGAAATATCAGAGCTAAACCAAAGCTTTGAACAAATGGACTTAATAGATATCTACAGTGTTTTATCCAATAACAACAGAATATACATTCTCCTTCTCACCATGTGGTCTTCAAATAGACCATATACTATCTCATAAAGCGTGCTTATGCAAATGTAAAGGAATTAAAATTACCCCATGGGTCTTAGCAAAATATACTGCAATGAAGGTAGAAATCAAGACAAACACATAGAAATTGAATAGGAACTTCTTGAATAACCAATGGATCACAAAGGAAATTAAAGAAGCAATCAGTCACTATAATCAAATAATGCCAGCATGACATATTGGAACCTATTGGAACACAAAGAAAGTAATTCCAAGAGGGAACTTTATAGTAGTGAATCCCCATATCAGAAAAACAGAGCAAACTCAAACAACCTAATGATGAACACTGAGGTTCTAGAAAAACAAGAACAATTCAAACCCAACAGTGGTACAAGGAAGGAAATTATAAAATCAGAGCAGAAATTAATGCAATTGAGACAAAAAAACCCCAAAACAAACAAACAATTCCCCCCAAACCAAGGAATCAATGAATCCAAGAGCTGATTCTTTGAAAGATTAAAGAAAACAAGACAACCCTTAGCAAATCTTCTCAAAACAAGGAAAGAAAAGACCCAAATTCATGCAATTAGAAATGACAAGGGTGAACTCACAATGGATTCTGCAGAAATCCAAAAGATCAACAGTAACTATCTAAGGGCTTAAATACTAATAAAACAGGAAATTCAGAGAAACTGGAAAGAATTCTAGATACATATGAATTACCAAAACTGAATCAAGAGGACATAAAAATTGTAAATAATCCATTACCACTCAATGAAATTGAAGAAACAAAACAACTACCAATTAAGAAAAGCTCAACTCCCAATGGATTCACTGCTGAATTCTACAAGAACTCTAGAGAAAATCTAATGTCACTATCCCACAAACTATTAAATGAAATTGAAAAGGGGAGCACTACTCACACAGTCATTAGAAAAGGAACCAACCAAAGAAGAGAACCATAGCTCAGTCACTTTAATAAGCATCATCCATAAAATACTGTCAAACAGAATACAGCAAATTATCATAAATATTATACACCATGACCATTCCAGGGATGCAGGGATGACTCAACTTACACAAATCAATGAATATAATACACCACATTAACAGAATCAAGGACAAAAATCACCTGATCATCTAAATAGATACAGGAAAAGCATCTGTCAAAATCTAACATCTATTCATGATAAAAATTCTAAACAACTGGAACAGAAGGTCTTTCTCTCAATCTGATAAAAGCTAAGACAAACCAACAACTAACATCATATTAAACTGGAAAAATCTTAAAACTTTCACTCTAAAATCAAGAACAAGGCTGGGGATTTAGCTCAGTGACATAAACACATGCCTGGCAAGTACGAGGTCATGAGTTTGATCCCTAGTACTAAAATTAAATAAATAAATAAATAAATAAAATGAAAAAGAAGATAAGGATTGCCACTATCACTACTCTGATTCAATACAGTTCTGGAAACATTAGCCAGGGTAATTAGACAAGAGAAAGAAACAAAAGGAATATGGTTAGGAAAGAAAGAAAGTTAAATTATTATTTGCTGATGACAAATAATACACAGAAGAACCCAAAAACTCTTATCAAAAGGCTCCTCGGATTAATTTAGTAGTGTAGTAGGATCCAAAATCAACATTCAAAAGTCAACAATATTCCTTTCCACCACCAACAAATTCACTGGGAGAGAATATAGGAAACACCACCTTTCACATTAACATAAAGAAAAATGAAATACTCAAGAATTAACCAAGGAAGTGAAAGACCTCTCCAATGAAAACAACCCTAAAATTATTATGGAACCAGAAATGACCAAGAATAGCAAAAGCAATTCTGAGCAAAAAGGGCAAGTCAGGGGTCATCATGATTCCTGACTTGAAATTATACTACAAAGCTACTGTGATAAACACAGCATGATATTGGTATCCCCCCCAAAATCTGAGGATCAGTGGAACAGATTAGAAGATGCAGAAACAACTCCAAAGACACTTGGCCACCTTCTCTTTGACAAATGGGCTAAACACCTTTGCTGGAGGAAAGACACCCTCTTCAATAAATGGTGCTTGGAAAACTGGCTTTCCATATGCCAGAGATTGAATCAGGACCCAAATCTCTCACCATGCACTGAACTAAAACTGAAATGGACCAAAGATCTAAATATTAAAACAAAAACAATGTGCTGGAAGACAATATGTAAAACTCTTAAAGACACAGGTATAGGCAAAGACTATGAACAAAATCATGGTTCCACAGGAAATACTACCAAGCATTAAGAAACGAGATCACATGAAATTGAAAATCTTCTAGACAGCAAAGGAAAGTACCAACAGAATGAAGACACAACCCACAGAATGGAAAATATTATTTGCCAGCTACTCTTCTGACAGAGGAATAATGTCTAGGACATCTTTTATTGAGTATATTCTCTGCACTCAAATAATTAGATATGCCAAATTTAAAGACCTAAAAATGGACACCTAAAATGAACAGACACTTCTCATATGAAGTATAGATGACCAATATGAACACAAAAAACTGCTTGACATGGGTGGCAAATTAAGAAATGCAAATTAACACTAACCAGACACCAGCCTCTTCCTGTGAGTCAGTGCCGGTCACAGACTGTGGGGGAGGAGAAAAAGCTAAGCCCTCCCTGTGCCTGGCACCATGTGCAGGCTGCTGTGGGGAGAGCCAGACACAAGCCCTTTCCTGTGAGTTGGTGCTATTCACAGTTTGTGGGAGAGGAGAACAAGAAGCCAACAAGAAACCAAACCTTCCCTGTGAGTTGGTGCCAAATGTGGGCAGAACCAGACGCCAGCCCCTTCTGGCATGTGGGCTGGGAGACAAGAAGAGCTATGGCTCCACTCCCACCCTGGTAAGTGATCAGCTCATCTGGAGAAGCATAGGCTGCAATGATACTATTGAGGTAAAATACAACTTAATGCTTGTAATATTTAGTGGTTCACTGACTTTGCAGGCCTAAAGCCAGTAGTCTGAGCCTCTATTTAGAGGATAACAATATGGAATGTAGGATCTATGGGAGATCTCCTTCAGAAGGTGGAAGCCATTGCTAATTCCCTATTATCTTAAGGTTCGGTATCATTTTCATTGTTTTGTTTGCTTGGCTTTTATTGTTTTGTCTTGTTTGATTTTATTATATCCAATGACATGGGCAGCTGTTTCAAAGATAATAAGATATATTATGGTAGCCATCTTGAATTTACCATTATCTTGTTATGAAGTCCTTTTGTGTTCCTGTGTTATTTTTATTGGTTGTATTCTCTTCTGTTTTAATTTTTACTATGTGTGATCATATGGGCAGCTATTTTGAAGATAAGCAGCATTATGGTAACCATTGCTGATTTCCTATTATCTTGTTTTAAAGTCTTGTGTCACTTATACTATTTTGTTTTGACTGGCTTTATTCTATTTTATTTTGTTTGGTTTTATTCACTTTAAAATAAAAATTATAAACAAAACACTGACCATCTGATACTTCTGATAAGATGGCACAGTGGTGAATGGTAAAGAAACAGTTTCTTTGATACTGGTGTCCAGACACTGGAATATACCAATGTGAGGAGGAGGAGGAAGAGGAGGAGGAAGGAAGTAGGTCCTCAAGACCCAGCAAGAATTTGAAATGAGAACTGAAAACCAAAGCGAGAGTGAAGAGAGAGACTTCAATGAAAGAGGTGGCTGCAAATAGTGCTTTCTCCCTGAGTCTTGACTTACTGCATGGGAGGGGCAGCTCGAACATACAGATGCATGCTGATTACTGGTGACCCCAGAGGCCCCTACAGAGAAATACACCAGTGGAATACAGCAGTATTTGGTGAATTATTTAGGTGCAGACATCCCCCAGGAGAGGGCAACTGCTGGTAGCCATCTTGGAGAGGGGCCAACTGAGCTCAAACACAGAGCAGCTGTGGGCCAGCTCCATCTAGTGGCTCCTAGCGTCAGGGTGAGGCAGAACCCAGTTCAAGTGGGCAGGACAAGGAGCCTGAGTTCAAACTGGGGAAGGGGTTAAGTTCAAGCCGGCAGGATGCACAAAATGCTGTAGGCTGAACAAATCAGTTCCTAGCCTTGCAGCCAGAATCCAGTTTGAATGTCAGTGGAACTAAATGTGAATACTTGCAGGAAGTATTTGCTACACTGGCACTAATCAATATGAACCTCTGTCTGCCTACTTTGTTTACCAGTGACAGTGGAGACACGCTTTGAAGTGAATATTTTCTTATTTTCTTTTCCTGTTTTTCTTGAGTGTTTGCTTTTTTAAATGACTGTAAATATGGTTTCTATTTTTTTTTTTTTGTAAAACAGTCTTGCTATGCACTTGAGGCTGACCTTAAACTCCCTAGATAACCCAGGTTGGCCTCCAAGTTGCAGTGATCTTTCAGCCTCAGTCTCTCAAGTGCCGAAATTAAAAGTGCTCAATATCATGTCTGGCTGCTGTTAGTTTCATTTCTTCTTTCTCTCTTTCCCTGTCTCCTTCACTAGTTTCCCAACATTTGCATAACTTTCCTTTGTCCTTCATCCATGCTTCTAATCTCTCTGGAGCCCTTCTTCTATTTCTCTATTTTCCCCACAATCACCTTTTAGATTGCCTCCTCTGAAAGTAAAATTGACATACTTAGGGCATATATACTGTACATATTTTTTTGGTTTTAGATTTTATTATATAACTATAAATATAGTTCATATGATTAAAGATAGCAAATTAACAGTTACCACAGTTTGTCATTTTCTCAGGTGTGTCTGATGTTATTTTTTTTGCTAATTGTACTACTTTAGACAAGGTGATATAACTGTCTTCGTCAGTTTTTCTTCCCAGTATGCCAAGACTGAGACTGCTTAAGGGTCATAATACTATAGGGCAGTGCCAAAGAACCAGGGGCTAGGCCAATAGGCAAAATTTCTCATCCTTAATAAACTGAAGAGGTAGGATCTTGCAAGCTTCAAAATCTAAAAGCCAGCTATACCTGGGGTATATCTCTGAGTAGTAGTCATTTCCTAAAGGTTCTAAAAACCAATAAAGCTACCTGCCATAAGCAATTTGCAAGCATCAGACTAGGAATTAAACTAAAAAAATATCCAATGAGAATACAGGTAAGATGCAACTTCCAGCACACCAAAGACAAAGAGGCAAATGAGGCAGAACAATTTCAAAGTTGCCCACCTGGACACTTTAAAGTGGTAATGGCAGAAGTAATGAAGCATATGAATAAGGCTCTAGAAAAAATAACTTGAATTGGAAATAATTTTTATAACAGTACAGAGGTGGTGACTCTATGGCAGATACAGATAAAACAATAGAGGAGCGTAGGACAATGATGGAAATGACAGATGCTTAACACAGGAAAGAAATGGAATCAATGAAACAGATTCAAACATATCTAGAGGATTGAAAATTCCATTGGAAGCATATGCTGCAGCTGGAGATTTAGCTCAGCGGCATAGGCACCCGCCCAGCAAGCACGAAGTCCTGAGTTTGATCCCTGGTACAAAAAAGAAAGTATATGCTGCAGAATGGGCCAATATGAGGTCAGAATATTCAATCTTGGAGACAGGATTATGATTAGCAATCATGAAAAGAATGATTTTCTCAACATAGCAAGGGACCATGAGAAATTGATTCAGCAGGTACTAGGTGATACAAAGAATAATGTAAAATTGATCAGTCAATGAGAAAGCAGGAGATAGCACAAAGAAAAAAAAAAACAGGTTCATAAAAGTCATGGTTGAAAACTTCCCAAGTAGGGAAAAAGAATCTGACATACAGATAAGTAAGGAATATAGAATTCCATCTAGCCATAATCAAAAAAGGCATATAATAGTCAAAATTCTAGAAATTCAACAAAAGAACAGATTAAAAGAAGCTAGAGAAAAGAAACAAATTACCTATAAAGGAAAGTTTATCAGAAACACAGTGGACTTCAAGAGAAAGAAACCCTCAAGTCAACAAGAGCATAGAGTGGTTTGTATTTTAAGCCCTAAAAGAAAACAACCTCCAACCCAGATCAATGTACTCCACAAAACTATCTTTCAAAATTGATGGAGAAAGAATATACTTCCATAACAAAGAATACAAGAAGAAATTCATTACCACCAAACCAATACCCCAAAATAACTCAATAGATGAAGACCCCAAAAGTGCCAACAAAAATCTACTAGATTTAATAACCAAATTCACTAGCATAGCTGGATACAAAGTCAACATTCAAAAATCAATAGTAGAGGGCACTGGGAAACCAAGTAAGTGCCCTGGTAAGTGGCTGTGGCCTGGCAAGCTGCGGCTGCCCCAGGGTGAGAACCACAGGTGTCTCCTGAAATCCGTGCCATGTTGGAACTTAGGGCACCGGGAAATCAAGCAACCAGCTCATCGCCCTGGTAAGTGGCTGTGAGCCTGCCAGTGTGTGGGCTGAGAATCAAACATCCCATCCCCCCCATTAGTAAATGGGAGCCAGAGGTCTGAGCAGCTCTTGGGAGGTTGACCATATGCAATGCAGCAAATAGAGGGGATTTCCTTCTACTATCTCTTTGAAGGTAAATATTGTTATCATTGTTTTGCTTTGTGCCAATTAATTGTACTGCTCTATTCAATATTCTGTTTTGATAAGTTCTATAATGTTTTGTATTTCCTTTGATTTTGCTCTACCTGATTGAAAGAACAATTATTGCGAAGATAATGAGATATACTATGGTATCTATTACTGTTATCCTGGTAACCTGCTGTGCAGTCCTGTACCATTTTCACTACACTGTCTCAATTGGCTTTGTTCCATCTTGTTCTGTTGTATTTTACTACCTTCAAAAAAAAAGAGATAAAGTAACAAAATACCTCCAAAAACTCTCAACTCCACCAAAGCTGACCTATAGGGAATGGTTGAGGAGAAACTAAAAAACAAAGCAACAGAATTATGTAAGGTGATTAAGAAGTAAATAACAACAAAACAGATTAGTAAGGTACTGAGCAAGCTAAAACATGATATAATTAAACAGCTAATGGACTTACAAAGCAAAAGGAGGAAAAGAAAGTACACTAAAGAATATAATTGCATGTATGTTTATGTGTGTAGGATTGATAACCATGTTGCTAAGTTTTTGTTGGATCACTGAACAGAACTGTTTGCAGCCTCACTGTTTGAATGTCCACTTTGTATGCTTTAATTTTATAACTTGAACAACTATATCTAAGAAGACAATATGTAATTTATCAACTAGTGATTTCTTACTGTTTATTTTTTTGAAATTATGTATTGTTTTTTTTCGTTTTGCTTTTTTTCTCTTTAAATAAAATTAAAAAATCAATAGTATTCCTGTACATAAACAATAAACTTAGAGAGAAATTAGGGAAACCACAACTTTTACAACAGCATCCAAAAAATGAAATACTTAGGAATTAATCTAACACAGAAAGTAAAAGATCTATACATTGTGAAAAAGGAGATTGAAGAGGATATCAAAAAATGGAAAGGTATCCTTTGCTCATGGATAGAAAGAACCAACATAGCAAAAATGGCCATACTCCCAAAATTGTTACACATATTTAATGTATCCTATCAAAATACCATCAGCATACTTCACAGAACTAGAGAAACGACATTCCTAAACTTGACTTGGAACCCAAAAAAACTTAGACTAGCAAAGACAGTTCTTGGTAACAAAGGCAAGGCAGGGGACATCACAATCCCTGTCTTAAAATTATACTACAAAGCTACTGTGATAAAATCAGCATGGCACTGAGAAAAAAACAGACCAGAAGACCAGTGGAATAGATCAGAAGATGGAGACACAACTCCAACCAACCTCAGCTACCTTGTCTTTGACAAAGAGGCCAAACATATTCACTGGAAGAAAACTTCTTTCATAAATGGTGCTGGCAAAGTTAGCTTTATACATGCTGAAGATTAAAACTAGAACCATGTCTGTCACCATGCACTAAAGTCAAAATGGATCAAATATCTAAACATTAAAACAGAAACACTAAATCTACTATAAGAGAAAGTAGGTAGAACTCTTGAGGACACAGACTTCATGAACAAAACTCAGACCGCATGGGAAAATACTTCAAAGAATCAACAACTGGGATCTCACTTTATTAAAAAGCTTTTGCTCATCAAAAGAAATCACCAAGAGAGTGAAAAGACAACCCAGAGTGGGAAAAAATTTTAGCCAGTTGTCCTCAAATGAAAGACTTCCATGTAGAACATACAAAGAATTGAAAAAAATTAGGTCCTGCAAATTCAAAGGCTCAATCCAAAAAAGAGTATCTGAGATGAAGACACATTTCCCAGATGAAGAAGTAGAAATGGCCAATACATATATGAAAAAATGTTCAATGTCACTGGTCATTTGAGAGATTTAAATTAAAATAACACTGAGATTCCATCTCACTCCAAAAAGAATGGCTATCATCAAGAAATTAAGCAGTAACAAATACTGGAGGGGCTTTGGGGAATAAGGAACACTCCTCCACTGTTGGTGGGAGTATAGACTGGTATAACCACTGTGGAAATCACTATGGATATTCCTCAAAAAGCTAGGATTAGAGGTACCATTCAACACAGCTATTCCCATTCTAAGTATTTTACCAAAAGAATTAAAAACATATCACAGGGCTGGGGATTTAGCTCAGTGGTTATAAGTGCCTACCTTGCAAGCATGCAGTAGTGAGTTCAATCCCTAGTACCAAAAAATAATAAAATAAAATAAAATAAAATAAAATAAAATAAAAACATATTACAGCAATATATGTTTACCAAAGTTTATAGCAGCATAATTTCTAATAGCTAAATCTTGGAAACAACTCAAATGCCCATCAACCGAAGAATGGCTAAAAAAAGGTGTATTTTTATACAACTGTGTACTAATGGATGCAACTTGAGATCACACTCGTAAGTGAAACAAATCAGACTCACACATGTAAACATTGTATTGTTTCTCTGGTGTAAGAAACTGAAAGAGGCTGGGAATCAGTGTCATGCACCGGCTGCTGGTGGACCAGGAAGAAACAGACCCAAGCCTCTCCCTATGAGTCAGCACCATTCTCAGAATGGGGGTAGAGAGAACAAAGCCGCACCAGCAAGCAAATCCTGTCTAGGAACAAGTACCATGGGTACTGTCTAGGAACAAGTACTAGGCTGCCAGCAGACCAGGAACAGATAGAACTCAGCCTCTTTTGGTGGGAGGGCTGGCAAACAAGTAGCAACCCACCTACTGCACTGTAAGTGATAGGCTTATCCAAAGAAACACAGGCTGTGATGATAGTCATGGAGGTGAAATGCAATTGGATGCCTGTGGTGCTTTGGTGTTTCACTAATATTACAAGTCTATGGCCAGTGGTCTGATCATAGGTTCAGGTATGTAGTGTGACATCTAAGGGGGATCAATCTTCTGAGGGTTGCAGCCATTGTTGATTCCCTACGGTTTTGTTTTGGAAATCCTGTATCATTTCCATTGTTTTGTTGGGTTGGGTTTTATTCTCTTTTATTATGTCATATCTGATGGCAGGAGCAGCTATTTCAAAGACAGTGAGATATATTATGGTAGTAATTTTGGATTTACTCTAGGCTTGTTTTGAAGTCTTTTATTGGATTGTTTTGTTTTTATTGTTTCTACTCTATTCTGTTCTGTTTGATTTTCACTACATCCAAATTTATCTGTAGCTATTTTGAAGACATCAAAAGGCATCATGGTAACTATTGTTGATTTTGTAATGTTTTGAAGTCTTGTTATCTTTTACACTGGTTTGTTTTGATTGGTTTTATTGTTTTATCCTCTTTAAAATAAAATGAAGAAAAAAAAACTGAAAGTGTAAAAGACATCTAAAATGTACAATAGATACTGTGAAATGGCAAGAAATTGTTCAAAAGGAAAAAGGAACTAGGATGGGGGAAAGGGGAAAATGAGAAAGGGAAATGAAAAAAATACAAGTTAGCTATACTGCTAGTGTCTTATAGTTCATTGAAAAAGGAGATTTGTGCTAATATTGTTTGGAGGATGTTTTATGCCCATAACTTGCACTCTAAGTAATTATTTTAAGGACAACAATATACAGTGTATTTACTATTGTTATTCTATTATTTTGTTATGAAGCTGTTTTTTTTCCATAAAATAAAAAAAGAACTAAAAAATTGATACAGAACTTTCATAAATGGTGAGAGTAAGCAGAGTTGAAATAAGGGTAGAAGAGGGGGACAAAAAAAATCTAGGTGTGTTATATAAATGTATATATTTCCTTTGATGAATGTGATCATTTTGTATGGCAAAAATGTACTAAGAAAAAACCAAAAAATTTAATATATATTGAATATAGATATTGTATTATATTTTTAGACTGTTTAGAATTCAATTACAAGAAGACCAAGATGAATGACAGTGAACTAAGGCCAGTGAGTGTGTATAAAGTTTTACAGAGTTTTTGTTGTTTGTATTATTGTTTTTGAGATACGTTGTCAGTAGGTTGCTCAGGCTGGTCTCAAATTATAGCTTTGCTGCTATGAAGGTTTCCAGGCTTAGATAAGGTTTACAGTTTCTACAAGTATGGTACAAATTAAAACAAAACATAACTCAATCTTGAAGTTTTAATTCACTATTTTTTTCTGTCCCTTTTAAAAAATTATAAACCATTTAACTTCTTTGAAAACTAAAATGGTTTCTCGTCAATCCAACCTGTTTCTTAAACTAACTGGGAGCTAACAGCAGAATTTATATCTCATGTTCCTATTTACTTATGTATGGTAGTTATTACAGGAAACTTGCTTAAGTATCTAAACAAATGAGTAGGAGTTTCTCTATGCACTGAGATCAAGGCATACTTTTTATACAACAGTAGCTGGTAGTTGATAGAATGATAGTTCTTAAATAAAAATATTGCCAAGACTAATATCCTATATCATTTAGAATAGTAGTACATATTAGAAAGCTTTCTTCAAGAGTTGAAAAATTCTTGGCTACTTTTAATGTCCCTGATAAACTACTTAGAAACAAAAAGTTAAATGATATAAGCTACAATAGATTTCTATTCTCCTACTTTCCATTTCTTGCCTCCTCCTTTAGTTCTCTGGCTTCATAACTCTCATGTGTGAAGTTCTTTTTTTCTGACAGGGCCAAATTTAAATATCCCTTTATTTGTAAGGTGACAATATATATTAATGGAAGGCTCCAGTCTCATTTTATCACTTTATTACAAATGTCTGTCACTGTGCAGAAGATAAGGAAAGACACTTGGGGTCAGAGGACTTCCTATCTCATCTTAAATCAAATGATCTAGGTAATAATTACAATACTAGTGTTGGATGCCACCAGTATAATAAATGAGAAAGAAGAGGAATAAAGTGAGAAACTTGGAGAATTACGTCTTGATGTGTCATCTGTGAGAAGACATTCAGGTGGGGCAGCTAAAAACCAACAGAACACAATGCCAAAACGAAGTTGGGAGTATAGTAGTTATTTATGTCAGCTCAAAATCTGTGGTTGCTGCTCAAAGACTAAGAGACTTTTAGTTTATTATTTATTTCAGAGAAGCAAGATTAAAAATTCTATAGATTACATGTATTTTTTATATTCACATTCAACTATTTTTTCTGAACGCTTCTCACATTAAAGTGAATTTATTAGGTATTCATCATTTCTAAATCATGTGTCTCAGCAGTTCATCTTGAGTTCCCTCACTGTAAACAGAGTAATCATCTTATGTTTGAGTTCATTTAAAGTAGTGTGAGAAAAGTGTGAAACAGATACAGTAAGGCTACTGAGAGTAGGATGCATCAATCATCAAGTAAACATGCTGTTGTGTATCATGTACTAGGACACATGAAACTCAACAAAGCCTGTATCTGCTGTAGTTTTACCTTTGATCTTAGCCAAAAGACAAAGAAGCTTCTAGTTGTTTTTTTTTTTTTTGTCTTTTTGACACAGAGTCTCGCTATGCAGTTCAGGCTGGCCTTGAGCTCACTTTGTAGCCCAGGCTGGTCTCGAACCTGCAACGATCCTCCTGCCTCTGCTTCCCAAGTGCTGGGATTACAGGCGTGAGCCACCACGCTGGGCTAAAAATACCACTTTTTTTTTTTTTGTACCAGGGATCGAACTCATGACCTTGCACTTGCGAGGCAGGTGCTTAGGCCACTGAGCTAAATCCCCTAAGCTTCTAGTTTTAAAACAGATCAAAACACCTAATTTAAAACAAAAGCAAGATTCCAAATTCCCCTATCCAAAACCTCTGGGTTAAAATGTATTTTAGAATGAATAAAACCTACGGAGTACATATGTTGCACATTCTGTAATACCTTCAGCAGTACCAAAACATTACTATCTCAAAGTAGAATGTATTAAGATTATAAATGAGATAAAGTCTGTATACAGCCAATTCAGACTTGGTTGCCACTAAACTTCAGATTTTAAGAACCTTTAGTAGGTGACAGTGCTCATGTTTTGTACCTCAATTGTTCCAAAAAGGAATAAATTTTTTCAAAATACACCAAGAACCTACAGTTGGATTCACTTCAGACAAATAAAAGAAAAAACAAATAACAAATCCAAGATCTTTACCAATCATATTCCACCTCCTCTTACTTGATTGGAAATTAAAACTTAGCATTTACTGTGCCAAGAATAGGAATAGAACCTGAGCAAAAGACAAATAAATGAAACTAATTACTAAGTTTAGAGCTTTTAAGGAAACATGTCAAGGGTTACTTGACTTTGTTTTGTTTTTATTTTTTTGAGACAAGGTCTTGTTATGTTGCTCAGGCTGGCCTTGACTTTTCCTGCTATCTCAGTCTCCTGAGTAGCTGAGCTACAGGTGTGCCCCCACCCTACCCATAAGCATGACTTGGTCTTCAAAGGTAATTTTTGCTCCATGTTGTAACTTGACTTCAGAGCTTGGAAAAGAGTCCCATTTATCCAATTCTTAATAAAGGTGGACTCTTACTAGTACCACTATTCATGATACACTGAATATATTCTAAGATATGACAAACATTACACATGTTAATCTTATTTAAAATTATATACAACTGTGTAATAAAAACAAAAATAGCTTACTAAGGACTGAACATGTCAAAAATTTATCTTGCGTCTTTTCTTCAAATTTTTCTTTTGCTTTCTTGGACCACTGTGTAGTTCTTTCACATGGTTCAATATACGCCAGTTTACATTTAATTGCCTGTATCAAACAAAATTCCACAATTAAATAATCTTTATGTAATCTTTGCTAAACATGCCTAAAGTCCTGAGTGCAAGCCCCAGCACTTCAAAAATCCAAAAAAAGAAAATCTAATCTTTGTGTCTAAATTTAGAAATAAATAAATGTATGAAGGCGTCTGTAAAAGTAGTTTGAAAATACAAATAATTCTAGGAAACTATTTGGTTGAATCAATCACTGCATATTAATATATTGAATAAGCATTCATTTGAAAAGATAGGTACTTATGAGAAAAGTAGGTTTACAGAAATATGTATAATCTGATTCTATAATAGTTAAAAATATAGAAGATGCATTTCAGCAGCAAAAATGCCCCATATTACTAATCAATATTCCTGAGTAATTCCCTTTTTTGCATATTTAAATTTTCAAGTTTATTGAAATGTTATTCCTTTCTCAAAATGAAAAATATGGCTAATAACAACTTAAATAACAGGAGACTATACATTAGACATAAGCCTCCTTCATTAACTTCTTCAGTCATTTTACTCGTCAGAGTCAACAAGGTTAAACTTTTTTACAGTCTCTGACATTACATGTAACTTAAACACAGTAAAAGTATTTCTGAGATGAGCTTTTTCACTTGAAATGTCATGCATTTGAAACTCTTACATTATTTTAAAAAAGCAGCAGGCCAGTAAGCACTTAAGACAGAAATACACATACATAAAAATATTTATAATTAGTATTTATATACCAACATAAACACATTATTTTTGCTTATCTTCAGACTCATGCATGCTAGGCTAGTGCTTTATCACCCAACTACACCTCTAATGCCACATATTACTCTCAAGTAATAACTATAACACTTACCTATAGTCCTTGTATCAGAAACTAGGGACAAAAATGGTGGCTGTCAGAACATTTCCATAGTAAAAATAACTCCTAAAATACTTTCATGTTTGTGCTTGTAATTTAACTTAGAGTTCACAACCAGTAGATTACCTTCTCTGGGGGATTCAGAAACTCATCCTTTATTTTACGCATCTCTTTAAGTGTTATTTTAGCAGTGTTGCCAAAATCCACATATTTAATTTCAACTTCCCGATGTGCAGGTAATCCTTTAAAAATTAAGTAACTTAAAATCACAAACTTACAAATCAGTAAGTAGGTCCACTCATTTATGTTTTAAAAGACCCCCCCCCGACACACTTCCCATAGTACTGAGGATTGAACCAGGGTCTTCACACTGAGTTAGATCCCCATTCCTTTTTTAAAACTCTGAGACAGCATTTTGTTAAGTTCCTCAGGCAAGATTCAAACTTGAAATTTTCCTGCCTCAGTCTCCTAAGTGGCATGTGCCACCATGTCTGGCATTAGAAATATTTGGTAGGTTCAAATATGCAATGACCTATCACACACTGACTTTTCTGAAATCATTTAAAATACATGGTTGACTATAGCCTTTTCAGGGACACAAATGTGCTAAGTGCTATGAAATATGTTGCTAATATTTTTAAGTTTAAAGATTAATAAGGTATACATCATTTCAGTAGAACAAGTCCTATATTTTCTGCTTCTTGCCAGACATGTAAGTAGCTGGCACAGCACTGATATTCAGGATGACACTTTATACAGCTTGTACCCTATAGCAGTGGACACTGGTGATAAGTGAGAAGGCACATGTTATAAATGTAAGACCAGAATGTAGATTAACTTCTCCCCACTTCTTATCCCCTGCAATCTTCAGGACAGAAGGATATTCTCAACTGTATCAACACCATTAGATTCCTCCCCTTCCTTAAGACTCTAAAAGGAGATGTAGTATAAAACAAAAAAGGTGGATAAGTGATGGAATTTAAAGAATATTACACACTTTCCTTACCAAAATTATCAATCACATAGGAGAACAGAGTGGACTCAGAAGATCCTAAATTTATGTATTCATTAAGGAAACCAGTGGACAATGGACTCCCTAAGTAAAGTTGTAAATTGAAAAGGGAAACAGGACACAGAAAGCAAAAGGTCCTGTACATGAGAACAATGAAGTATACTGCCAAGTGAAATAAATTCTCAGAATAACACATATGTAATAAGCCAGGAGACTAATAGGCATTACACTTAAAAACAGAAGAATATTTTCATGGTTCAAAAAATTAAGAATATTTGAAAGATCTAGGAAAGTGTAAAATTGTTTTCAAGTATTAAAGAAATGTAGCTATAAATTAAAAAAAAACACCAGTGAAAATTGATGTAATATTTACTCAAAATTAAAATATACTTCATGGCTTGGCAGTGAAAATATTTACACAGGATATGGATTTAACTAAAAATAGTGATACAAATATTGGGAGAGATAGAAGACAAAGGGTTATAAAGAGACATATTAGTCATAATTATCTCACAGAATAATGACTCAGGCAGGTAATGTCTAAGATTGAAGGCAGATAATGTCTAAGACTGAAGCATCAATTTAAGTGTTACATATTATCAGAAGAAACAACACAGGCAAATTCCAAAAGAAACTGCTGGAAGAATTAAAATATGATCCATGAATACTGGATATTTTAAATCGTGTGAAGAATCATCCTGAACACAGTGCTCCTTCTACTTCTGCCAGAGTGAGAATGCTTGATTTGTTCCAGTAGTGACGCAACATTTACTATGTTAACCTTAAATGTGAAAACGAGAGCAACAATTTCACAGTACTATATGTGTGTTGAGAAAGACTAAAATGAATCATCTGAGGAGAGGAGTACTATATAAAGTCTTAGCATTATTGTGCAGTATTACTAGTATTTTATGAGGCAGGCATCAGAAAACAAGCAAGAAAGCTACCAATGATCTTCAAGGTGAACTCTTACAAGGCTAGATACAGTGCAGGAAGGCATGCTAAACTTTACACATACATTGTTATTACCACAAAGATTTCAGAGAAGTTAATGTCCATCGAACATTCTGAGGTGAATAATTCTAACTTCAAGAGTAGTTTCAATATCCTTAGTGGTCATGAACACTGTTTTAATTTGTTTCATAGATTGTATCCTAGTTTATTAAAATATACCTTTTTTTTTGGTTGGGGCACTGGGGATTGAACACAGGACCTTATGGCTGCTAGGTAAGTGCTTTACCACTGAGCTACGTCCCAAGCCTTTATCTAAATTTTATTTTGAGGCAGGGTCACATTAAATATCTTGAATTGGCCTCAAAGTTTTGATTCTCCTGCCTCAGCCTCCTAAGCAGCTGGCATGACAGGTGTGTGCCACTACACCAAGCCACACAGCTATCTTGATTGTTGTTTGGACGTTTTGTTCCTTTTAAGATTCCTGTTGAAATTTAAGCCCCAATAGGATATGACTAGGAAGTGTGGCCTTGGAGCGCTCACTGAATCACAAGGGCCCTGGCCTAGAGCAACAAGATTAGATGTCCTTCTAAAAAGGTTTGATATAGGGGAGTCTGACCCTTTCTTGCACTTCTGATGTCTGAGTACATGTTTTTTTCCTCTGGAGAATACAACAAGAAGGATCCACATTGGAAAGAAACATAGAGACTAGGCCTTCACCAGCCAGTGCCTTGATCTTGGACCTTTTATCCTCCATCTCAGGAATAAGTTTCTAGTATTTATATATTGGTGTTTTACTAAAGTAGTACAAACACACTATGACATTCATTAGAACTATATTTCAAAAATCTTCAGCTAGTATAAGACACTAACCACTGACTGAATTAAAGTCAGTGTAGAAAACACATAAGAGTACTCTGGAAGGCTAAGACAGGAGAATCACAAATTCAAGCTTGGCCTGGGCAATTTAGCAAGGCCCAGTCTAAAAAACAAACAAAAAAACAAGCAACAGTCCCCCCCCACAATTAAAGAAGGCTGGGGATATAGCTTATTAAGAAGTCCCTAGGTTCAATCCCTAGTACTGAAAAAACACGGTAAAAAGTTTTGATTCAAGATACAGAATGTACATATTATAAGTAATTGGTAAGGATCTTAAATTATTTAACAAATGGAAAAAAGCATTTTAAACAGTGTCAAACTTAACTAAGTTCAATTTTTTTTTTTTTTGTTTCCAGAATCAAACTCAGGACCTTATGCTTGCCAGGCAGGTACTGTGCCACTGAACTATTTCCCTGGCCCACTTCAATCTTTTTTTAAAAAGGTACTGAGTTGCAAACTAGAAAGCATGTAGAAGTAATAAGATTTAATCAGTTTTCTGTTTCTAGAACAGAATACCTGATAATGGATAATTTATAGAGAGATGGTTTATTTTGGCTCATGGTTCTAGAGTGGGAAACCCAAGGTCATGGCACCAGTAGCTGCTCATCTTCCAGTAATGGCCTTGTGCCTCTTACACTCTGGGGAGAAGATGAAAGATAAGTGGGTGCCTGTAACAGGGCAGCCTTGCTTCATACCACGTTGGTTCCTAACAATCTGCTCTCTGGATAACTACTCCCTTCCTGCAAAGGCAAGAACTCACTCTCCCAAGAAATGCATTAATTCCTTCACAATGGTTCTGCTTCCACCTGTTCCCACCTCCCAGTACTGTTCCCACCTCCCAGTACTGTCATGCTGTGGGTCAAATCCCTCCTTGAAGTTTGGAGGGACAACCCACACAAAAATGTAACACAGCGGGGTACACTGTCTACAGTATATCTTATTTCTGAAACCACAAAGGCTTGGTATGTAATTGTTCTCGTTAGCCAAGCTTGGAGCAGTAACCACATCCTTTTCTATTTTTTTACTAGTACCTTTTAATAAATCTTCTATCTCCACTTCTTTAGAATTTTTTATTGTTTTATAAGCTGAATTTAATCACTTGATGTGAGGATATACAAGAGGTAGAGAAATGCTTAAAAAAAAACTAATGTTAAATAGTTCCCATAAGAGAGGAATATATTAAGAAAGGAAGCTAAGAGGACACAAAAGATTGCATAATCAATTTGTACCCTGACAAAATAATAAAGCAAAGACATTATAAAGATAGATGTCACCAGTTTTCAACAGTTTTCTAGCCAGATGCCCAACAGTCAAAGTCCAGTCAAAATCATGTATTAACATTATAGCTAGATTTGTAGACAAGTGACAGAACAAATGGTAATGATACCACTTCAAGATTTTTATGGGTTGGGGACATAGCTCAGTGGCACAGTGCCTGCCTGGCAAGTTTGAGTTCCTGAGTTTGATTACTGGTACAAAAAAAAAAAAAGATTTAATTTGTATCCACTCAAACAAAACTTTCTGAAATGTGATAGTTCTCTGTGGAAGCAGTGTGTACTCTCCTACCAATGACTTTTGCACGGTACCAAATTCCATCTTCAAATTTAGCTACACAGGCTTGATCTTGAACTGGACATACAATTTCCAAATTTTCCCCATCTTCACTTCTATAGAATTCCTCAATTGTCTTTAATAGCAGTAAAAAATCCAGATTCTCTACCTAAGAAATAAAGAAACAGAACAATGTAGTTTTATAGAAACTTTAAAAGTTGAATACTTTGTAGCTACTGCTCAAAAAAATAAAACATTAAAACTGGATTAGATATGTCTATAAATTATGTGCTATGTACTTTATTTTATTGCAGAAGCAATACAAAATTTGCATATATACATAGAGCAAAATCAAATCAAATTGCATTGTTAGTGTATATTTTTCTAGATTTTTTTCTATACACATATACCTGCCAGATTTTTTTAATCAAAACTAGAACATACCATACACAAATGTAATAACCTGTGTTTTATTTTTCTGGAGGGAATTTGAATTAGGGTTCTTGTGCTATGTAATCCAAGGTGGCCCTGAATTCACTATGTAGTCAAAGCTGGTCTTGAACTCACAGCAATCCTCCTACCTCAGCCTCCCGAGTGTTGGGATTACAGGCATGGCCACCATGCCCAATTGGTAACCAGTATTTTCTATCAATTATTACCTTTCCTGGTTCTGTAAATTCTACTTCTAAAGCATATTTAGCTTTCTAATTGCTCCAAACCAGTATGCAAGCCATTATCACACTCTTTCTTGATGTTATATCTATAACTCATAATTTAACAGAATATACTCTTTTTAAAATGAAGTTTGGAGGGACAACTCACACCAAAATGTAACACAGCAGGCCACCCTGTCTACAGTATATCTAATTTCTGAAACTACCAAGGCTGAGAGGAAGCAAAAGACACTTAAAGATTTGTTAAGACACTGTTGAAGACAGCCATCTCTCTTTCCATACAGTGCCTCATCTGGATTTAAGTGGCTATAATTTCATACAATTATTTAGTTTATTCCTCCATTGAGCAGGGTCTATCTGTTGAATCTCCTCAAAGATGCATATTGTATCTAAAAAATCTGACAGATTTAAGTCAAATGTCATATTTAAGCTATATCATAGGAACTTTGCACACTCAGGTTGCAACACCTCAGAAGATAATATATTCTTACTGATTTACTGTTATGGTTTGTGTTTGGATGGCCCTCCCAAGCCTCATGTAATCATGTGTGCAGCTGAATCTAGTATTTGTTGATTGGTTTGTTGTCTAGCACTGGGACTTGTGATGAGTGCTACATCTGCCAGGGGTGGAGCCAACATACAGTGTAAGGGGAGGAAGAGGCGTGTCTTTCCTCTTTTGCTCTGTTCGCTCTTGCTGTTTGTGATAGCCATGAATGGCTGCCCTGCCTTGGTGCTAGCTGAGTATGGACTGAAACCCCCAAAACTGTAAGAAATAAACCTTCCCTTACTTCACTTTGAGCGTCAGGTATTTTGTCTCAATGAGAGAAAAGCAACCAAGATACTTACTATTAATATGCTGAAATATATCTGTTCATTGGAATGATGATGCTAACATCTCTCATTGTAGTTATATTTTTTTCTCTTGTAACTACTAACTCATTAGTGTGATGGTAGTTTGATATTACAAGAATGGCCATCCAGGAGTGGTGGCACATACCTGTAATCCCAGAACTTGGGAAGTTGAGGTGGGAGGACATATTCCTGTGAGTCTGAGACCAGCCTGTGCTACATAGTGAGTTCAATGCCAGCCTTAACTACACTGTGAGACCCTATCTAGAGAAAAAAAAAAAAAGAATGTATAGTTTCTTATCAGCTATCCACTAATGCTTTTAAAAGTAAACTGATAATTCCTTAAATAATACAGTAGAGTTTATGAAATTATATTCCTGAATAAAATAGATTTCTCTTTATTAAACAGAGATTATTGGTGTAGTCTGAAAATACTGATTCTACAGTTACTACAGTACCAAAAAAATCAAGAATACATGCTTGATTAGTAATCTAAATGCCAATTATTAAGGTTAAAAAATTTAAAGCCATCTCCAATAGGGAAAACTGAAATTTTTCTTTTCTGAATATAACAATGAAAACAGAACTTTGTTAATTCCTATATTTTATTACTTTGTTATTAATAACAAAATAGTTTAAATTACTTTAAAACCAATTTTTAACTTCCTAAAATTTTATATTTATTTATTTGTCTTTTTTGAGACAGGGTCTCTGTCAGTTCAGGCTGGCCTTGAGCTCACTTTGTAGCCTAGGCTGGTCTTGAACTTGGAATGATCCTCCTGCCTCAGCCTCCTGAGTGCTGGGATTACAGGTGTGAGCCACCACGCCTGGCTTAAAATTTTATTTTTAAATATATTCTACTCATTCTTTCACTAACAGTTATTCAGAGTGAACATTAAAGCATCAAGAGGAGTGATACCAATTAGAACAGGAGGAAGCTGCTAGCTCCTGCTACAACATAGAAATGCTGAGCAAATGAAAAATTATCTGAACCAACTTTACCAGAGCTCTGGAAAGCAGTCAAAAGTCTATAGCAACCGAGCAAGTCCAATCAATGTAAATGGCACAAAAAATCTGCAGCATTTCGACTTGCCCTTGCCTGGTCCCCTCTGAAGAATGATAGTGGCCTTGGTCTAGAGCAGTGGTAGTCTAATTCTCAGTTCCTTCCTTTAACCAGAGGAAATCCAATAGACCTTACTACAAATTATTGAGTACAATTGTTCTAACTAGTCTGAGGGACTCCTTCAGGAATGATGCAAGGATATATTTTCTGCTTCATGTAATTTAGAACACAGATGAAAAGGATGGTGAAAAAGATGGCAGGAGTCAGTTTGAAAAGCTACAAAAGGGATTACAAACCTAGACACATGGGACAAGAGTTTGTGGGTAGTGCTACAATTTAGATATAGTTTGAGTGGGTCTCCTAATGTTCCATATGTTGACATTTAATATCCATTGAGAGCTATTAAGAGGGTGAACACTTAATTCAACTATGACATTTAGAGGTAGGGCCTTTCAGAGGGATGATTAGGATTAGATAAAGTCATCACAGTAAATGGACTCCTATTTGCTTTATCAGGACAAGACATGCATCTTGCTCCCTATGTCTTGGCAACTGATGCTCTGCACCATTATGAGACTCTATCAGTAAGGAAGCTATGTCCCAGTGCAGCTCCTTGACTTGGGACCTTCTGAATTATGATCCAAAATAAACATCTTTTCTTTATAACCTAACCAGTCTGCAGTACTATATTACTGGCATCAGACAAGAGACTATTCTAGAGCACTGGAATACAGAAGTGTGGCTACTGCAGTAAAAAACACCTGAAAATGTGGAAGCATTGTTGGAGCTGGTTACAGACAGAGATGGAGAGAGCTTGGAGCAGTAGGATAGAAAAAACCTAAACTACTCTAAACAAAGCATTATGGGTGATTCTGGTGAAGGCTTAGGAGGCAAAGAAGATAGGAAAATAGTCTCAGATAGAAATGAGGATTCTATTGGAGATTGATAAAAAGGCCATCCTTGTTGCACTATAGTAAAGAATTTGTCTATACAATGCCCATGTCCTAAGATTTTAAAGTTGAATTTAAGAATGATGCACTAATTTATTTGGGGCAAGAAATTTAAAAACAACAAAGCATTCAGGTTAAGGCCTGGATACTACTGGCTGCTTTTATTCAGATTTCACTGAATCTCAGGAGCAAAAGGAAGTACAGTGGAAAAATTTCAAAAATGTCAGGGCTGACTTAAGGAGCAAAGAAAAGACATGTAAGAGTATGATTGAGAAACAGAATGCTGAGGATGTTAGCTTAGATAAAAGGGATCCAGTAGATTTACATTAGGATAATAGGGAAAAGGCCTTGAGATCAATCTCAGAAATTTTCCAGGCTGTTCTTACTATTAAATGCCCAAGGACCTACAAGGGCCAAATTGTTTCATGGAACCCTGGTGTGCTCTGGGCCTCCTATCTATGGTTTGAAATTCTATGCTTTCTATGAAATTCTATGGTATGAAATTCTATCTGTGCTTTGAAATTCTACTCCTTGATTTTAAATGAAGTGCTCCTTGGCTGCAGCTATTCAAACATACCAGGTATAGCTTGTGCTAACATCTGGAATGGGAATGTTTACAGTATCCTTTGGGTCACTTACTCCTTTCTACTTGCCTACTCCTTCTTTCTGGAATGGGAACAATTATACTGTGCCTGTCCCACCACTCTCTCTAGGAAGGAGATAACTTGTTTTGATTTTACAATGCAAAATCCATTTATTTATCATAAACTGCCAACATTACAATTAAAACTGAATACTGAGGTTTTGGTTAGAACACCTCATACATGAACATCTTTTGTCTCAAAAGGAAAACAACATGCATGTCAGAGGATTTCTACCACTACCCTATATTCTCAGAGGAGACTAGGGAATTTTGGTGGAACAATGTAAGACTTTGGGACTATTGGAGACTAAATGAATTGATTTTGCATTGTGAAAAGGACACAAACTTTGAAGGCTAGGGTAGAAATGCTAGTGTTTAGACATGGTTTGAGTGGAACTCCCAAGAGTTCACATACTGAAATTTAATGACCATTGTAAAGTAATAAGATGGAAGCCTAATACGCTTACAGTGTTTAGAGGTGGATCTTTGGGGAGTAGTTGGGATTAAATAAGATTGTAAGGGTGGAGCGCACATGACTGAATACTGATGAATTTATAGAGGGAGAGAGATTTGTTGCAAGTCATGTGATATGATACTCTGCCTGGGACTCTACCAAGTGTAACCCCTCAATCTTGTACCAGAAATGTGAACCAAAATAAACCTCTTCATTATAACTTACTCAGTCTATGGTGCTGTGTTATTAATAAGAGAAAACAGGTAGAAACATATAAAAGACCATCGAAGGCCCAGAGAAAAATCTGAAGTGACACTCTTAAGTGTTACCCTTTGTGTCTGGATATCCTGGAAGCCTTATGAAGTCAAACGGGTGGGCTTTTTGGATGGATCTAGAGTTTATGATTGATTCATGTTCTAAAGCTAGGATTAAGGGTGTAAATACTATAACTGCTCTAGCATTTCTAGGGTGGGGAGCTTCCATAGGATGTGAGCGAGGAAAGGAGGTTTGCCCTCCTCTCCTCTCTTGTCAATTTTGGTATCTTCCTCAGCCATGAACAATAGCCCCTCTACCACACCATCCTGCCTTAGAGCCAGTGGATTATGGCCTGTTAAAACCTCTACAAACTGTGAGCTAAATAAACCTTTCTTCCTTTAGCTCTGGGTGTCAGGTATTTGTCGCAGCAATAAGAAATTAGGATATTCAAAAGTAGCCATGTAGGTAGAGGAATTTAGAAAGACACATGTCTGGCCAAACAAGATGCAAGCTCAGAAAAGACCTGAAAAGGAAGGCCCAACACTTTTATGTGGGTGATAGCTAGGCCTCCTTGCAAAGTGATAAGTATGCCACCAAAGAACTAATCTGCAATTACTAGAAAAGTTGTTGCATTTGCTTGCTTTCACTCTTACTTTTTTACCCCTGGGGAGATGGGGTTAGGTGTATTTTTTGCTTTTGCTTTTCTGCAATCCAAGAAAATCTGTTAAACCACCTATTGAACACAAACTACAAGAATCAGCAATCACACATGGTATGATGGTTGATACACTGTGTCAATTTGAGGACTGAGAAGTTTAGAAGCTTAAGTGACTTAGCTGGGGGTCTGGGTTCTCACTTTGTAAACATCTTTCTAGAAGAAAGGGTATGGAGATGGTGTGAGCTGATGGCCTACATACAATATAGGGAGGAAAAGAGGCTCAATACCCCCATTTTTGCTCTCTTTGCTTTTGCTGTCTTCTGGCTGCCTTGAAGCATTGGCCCTGTGCCATGCCAACCTGCCTCAGAGTCAGCTGATTGTGGAGTGAAACCTCTACCAACCTCTATTACTGAGCTAAGTAAACCTTTTCTTCCTTAATTTTGGGTTTTGGGTATTTTGTCCCAGTAAAGAGAAAAAAGTAACCAGGATACCTGGCAATGGTCTTTGAAGGAATAGTTTCAAAAAGTTTCTAACTACTATTGCATTTGATAATGACAAAAACAAATAAAAAAATCTATTAAATTCTGAGGCAGCAGGGAATTTGATTTCCAGAGTTGTGACAGGCAAATGCCCAAATTTCAGAAACAACAATTACTAGTAAGAGTAGACCAAGATGACAGAGTGGTAAGCAATAGAGAAAACAGCCTGAGTCACCACCCAGATGCTGGAATACAGCATTGTGAGGAAGAGGAGGAGGGAAGTGAGTCCACTGGACCTAGGAAGAATCTGAAGTGTGACCTGAAGCCCACAGAGAGTGAGGAGAAAAACTTCAACAAAGAAGAAAGTGGTAGCCGGTGGTGCCTTTGCCGTGACAGGATTCACTGTATGAGAGGAAGGGTCCAAACCTGCAGATACATAGTGATGATCACAGTGATGGTTAGTGACCCTGTAGGCCTCTGTAGAGAGACATAGCAGTGGAGGGGAGCAGCAGACGTGGAGGACTACACTGGCTGACAGTGAGTGCAGATGACTTAGTGCTTCTGTGGGAGAGTGAGACTGGCCTGGAGCCATCTTGGAGACAGGCCCGCTGAGCTCGGAAGCCAGAACTGCTGCTGGCTCCACTTAGCAGATCCCACCTGGGCTCAGACCCATGGAAATTGCTCAGGTGGTGGTGAAGCCCAATGTGTTGGGTTTTGGGGCAGGCCTGCTGAGATTATCCACTACCATGCCAAAAAGTTACTGCTCGCTTGCTTGGAGAGATTGGTACAATTCAGGACTCTGTCTCCATAGGTTGTCTACTAGTGAAACCAGAGAAAATCCTGGAAATGGACTTTTTACTTTTCTTTTTCTTTTCTTCCCCATCTTTCTCCTTCATTGTTTTTATATGAATGTGAATGTGGTTCCTAACCTCTTGTTGAGTGTGGTTCAGTTCTGATCATCCTTTTATCTCTCTCTGCCTTCAGTCTTCTGCACTAGTTTCCCAAAATTGGCATGATCTCTCTTTGTCCTCCAACCTTACTTCTAATCTCTTCCTCTTCTTCCATTTCTCTATTTTTTCCTTAATCCATTTTAAATTTTAAATCCCAAGGGCAAAACTAACACATTAAGGACTTTGTACTGCATATAATTTTCTAATTTGTTTTACTTTTTGTTATATAACCATAAATCTAGTTCATGTAGTTAAAAGTGACAAATTAAGGGTTAGCTCAGTTTTCTAGGCTGTGTTTGATGCTACTGGTACCACCATAGCCAAAACCGACATAATTGTTTTAAATAGCTGTTGGTTCTGGTATTTTAAGACTGAGATTGACTAAGGGTCACAGAAAATACAGTGGCACAGTGCCATAGAACCAGGGACTAGACCAAACAAGCAACAACTTCTTATCTCCAACAAACTGACAAGGTAAAATCTTCCAAGACTCAAAACCCAAAAACCTAAAAGATACCTCAGAGAAGTAGTCATCACCTAAGGGTCCTAAATACTAGCAATAAAGCAACCCACCAGGCAACTTATAAGCATCACCCCAAGAATTAAACTAAAAAAAGAGAGAAAAGAAAATGAGAAAAAACTTAAGCAAAATGCAACCCCAGACATTCAGTTCACCAAAGGAAAATCCAGGAGGCAATAAGGTGGGCGTCTTGGTTACTTTTCTCTCATTGCTGAGACAAAATATTTCACACTCAAAACAGAGAAAGGAAATGTTTACTTAGCTTATAATTTTTGGAAGTTTCATTCCATACTCAGCTGGTTCTCAGGTAGGGTGGCATGGCTAAGGAGCAACTGTTCATGGTAGTTAAAAGTGACAAAGCTGAAAAGGGCAAAGGAGAAGGAATATGGATAGAAGACTCTTTCTGTCCCTCATACTGTATGCGTACAGCACTCACACCCATAATCCCAGCACTGGACCAAGAATCATTCACAAACTCTAGAAGCCTGCCTCCACCACTGCATGAGGCTTTGGGGTGGGGACATCCAGACTCAAACCATAACAGTGGGACAATCTGAAAGCCCCCATGAGGCCTATCTGAAGTAGTAACAACAAAGCAATTGAATGAGGCTCTGGAAAAAATGAAATCAGAAATAATCTCACATAACTACAGAAATTATCAAAATACATACCATGCTTAGCAACATTAGAGCAGATACAAACAAAAAAATAGACAAGCTTAAGAAAATTATGGAAGCACAGAAAAGAAATGGAATAATGGAATCCATAAAGCAGATTCAAGCAGATATCCAGGAGAATAAAAATTCCACTGAAAGTATTTCAGACCAATGTGAAGACAGGATCTCAGACATTGAAGACAAGCTTACAGATAGTGACCAGGAAATGAAAGATTTCTCAAAAATAGCAGGACACTGTGAGAAATCAATCCAGCAGTTGCTAGATGAGACAAAGAAGAATAATTTAAGATTGACTGGAACCAATGAAAAAGCAGGAGGTACCGCAAATGACATTAAAAAATGTTCACAGACATCATGGCAAAAAACTTTCCTGGTAGAGAAAAAGAATTTGACATGCAGATAAATGAGGTATATAGAACTCTTAACTAGCCATGATAAAAAAAAAATCTACAGCCAGGCATAACACAGTCAAGACTCTAGAAATTCAAAACAAGAATAGAATCTTAAAAGCAATAAGGGAAAAGAAACAAATCATATATAAAGGAAAGCCCATCAGAATTATAGCTGACTTCTTGGCACAAATTCTCAAGTCAAGGAGAGATTGGAGTGAAGTACTACAAGTTCTAAAAGAAAACCATTTTCTAACCTCCAGCCCAGACTGATGTACCCTGCAAAGCTGTCACTTGAAATTAATGGAGAAACAAGATGCTTCCATGACAAAGAGGAACTGGGGGAATTTGTGACCACCAATCCAACTCTACAGAGAATACTGAAGGACATTCTAGAGAGAGAAAAAAAATACCAGGATTTTAGGAAGAGTGGCAGAAAGGCCTCAATGAGCAGGGCAGGCAGTAGAATGAAGGAGAAAACTAGACAAACAGGCAGAAAAATAGCATAGCAGAAATGAGGCAGAGAAGGTTGTCTATAATCTCTAACATAGATGGCCTTGATACACTATATTGTTAATAGCCTACCAGGATTTAAAACCCACATTACTCACACCACTCTGCTTAGATGTATTATATTCTGTTCCAGTCATTCTACCTGTACTAGATTTGAGGGCACAGACAGTAATCCTGAAAATAACAGGATATAGTATGGTAATCATCCTTAATTTCCTATTAACTTAATCTAAAGCTCTGTATAACCTACACTGTTTTACCATGACTGATTGTAATCGAAGCTGGTCTGTTAAATCGCTGTTTTGTATTGATAGATTTTATTCAAAGCTGTTATGATTGATAGTATCAAGTCTAAGAGTATAGGCAACTGCATTGAAGATGACAAGATTCACTAGAATATCCACTCTGGTTTGATTATTACCTGTCTTTGAAGTTTTATACTGTCTTCAATGTTTTATTTTTACTAACATTGTTATGTACTGCTATATTCAATTATACTGATATATTCAATTATGCCTGATGATACAGACAATTCTATTGAAGATAATAAGAAACAACATAGTAATCATTGTAGATCACCTTGTACTGTGATTTTATATGACTTTTTGGTTTCATGTTTTTATAGGAATTTGTTTTGTTTTGTCTTGCTATGTTTTGTTTTTCCCTCTAATACAAAAAGGATAGAAATACATGTAGAGATTCATGCATGTGTAGTTGTTTATACTCTCATTGTTTGAATATCTACTTTGTATGCTTTAATTTTATAACTTGAACAACTATTTCTAAGAGGACAATATGTAATTTATCAACTAGTGATTTCTTACTGTTTATTTTTTTTGAAATTCTGTATTATCTCTACCCTTTACATGTTTTTTTCTCTTTAAATAAAAAAAGGAAACTATTTTCAACCCTGATTGGTGTACCCTACAAAATTATCTTTCAAAACTGATGGAGAAATAAGATATTTCCATGACAAAGAACATCTGAGGACATTTATGAACACCAAACCGCCATTCCAAAATGTTCTGAAGGACATTCTAGAAAGAGATGACAAGGACAGCTCCATGAACCCCCCCAACAGAAGGAATCCACCAGGGAAGGCAAGCAATTAGAGGAGGGGAAAAAAGGGGGAACTAAACAACAGGAAAATAACATGACAAGGATAACTTAATACATACCAGGTATAACCATCAATGTTAATGATCTCAAGTCACCAATCAAAAGAAAGAGACTAGCAAAATGGATCAAGAAGCAAGATCCAACAATATTCTGCATACAAGAAACACATTTAATTAAAACAGAAATTTATAGACTGAAAGTCAAAGAATGGAAAACAATATTTCATGCAACAGGAAACAGAAAAAAGCAAGAGTAGGGGAGACTGCAAGATGGCCAACTGAGTGGTGGCACATAAGAGAGCCTCTCTGAGGAAAAAAAAAAAACAACTCAGACGCTGGAATCTGGCAACATGGAGAAAGCGAGACAAAAGGAGAGGAATTCTCACGACCCAGGAAGAAACTGAGGAAAAAGAAAAAGAAAAAAAAAATGAAAAAAGAAAAGAAGAAGAAGCATGGACAGAGGGCTGGAGCTGGCCAAGCCCTGATCACTGTATTGGCACGTGTTAGAGTCAGGTGACTCACAACTGAGCTGAGATTGCGGCCCTGCCGAAAGCGGGGGTTGGTGAGCTCCAGACCCTCAGCTGGAGGAGGCGCTGTGACAGGGAGTGGAAACAGCCAGTTGAGCTGCATGAACTTTGGTGAGTGATGGGAACTGGAGTCCCCAGATTAGGAGAACTGGCTGGGCGACATTTTGGAGTTGAGCAGGGCCGGCTTGAATCAAAACCTGAGGCAGCATATGCAGATGACTCCTAGTCCAAAGCAGATTGGTGGGATCTGCTCGGGCAGGGCCATGCCCCTGGTTGAAACCTAATAGCCAGGGATGAGGCTTTTCTGGGCCAGTGGCATCCCCAGGGAACACACAAACTTGGTGAAGCATAAACTGGTTGACTGGCATAGGGGAAGGAGCCAGCTCTCGGCCTGCAACTCACAGATCCGCAGCAGACTGGGGGTGATACTTCCCTAGCAAGTGTGCTGCAGAAAAACTGTAAGCAGTTACGAAAGGCCCAGAGACCTCCACCACCTACCTGTCTGAAGGGGACAGGAAACATGACAAGACAAAGAGCAAAAGGTCCCTAACTG